>AWWV01010211.1:0-24347 GCA_001974805.1 Corchorus capsularis
ACACTCAAGTAGTAGCTCGATATGTACTCAAATTTGGTCAGATTCAATGTTGGATGATCGTTAACATGTCATCATATAACTAATTGTAGTCACATCAATGTTTAGAGGCTTACTTGTGATTATTTTTAGTTTAATTACATTCTTTTGTCCAATATATATATATATATATATATCCTAATTTGCACTTGAGACATATATGTTATAGAATTAGAATCATGATGCCAAAATTAAGAATTTAATACTTTATATATCTTTTAACAAAAAAAGAAAAGAATTGTTGCAATAACTAGTTTTTTTTGGCACAATTTGCAATAATAACTAGTTTAGAGTGTAAACATTTCTATAAAATTGATTTTAGATTTACAAATTAAGAGAAGTAATTGTCTTCCTTTATATTAGTATAAAGTTACGTACGCAGCTGTCCCTATTGGGAGACTCACCCATCATAATCAGATGCGCGATGTGGATCAAATCTGAATTAGTCATGGCAAAGCCTTGGATACCAGATGTGATACCAAAAAAAAATATTAGTATAAAATTAAATATCATCTTTCACTTTTTAAGATTCAAACTTGATTAAAATTTCAGCGAGATATATATGTTTTCGAAGTACTTTCAATGTATATATACGTGGCCAAACAAGGAATGATGATGATGACAAATTAGATGGGAGAATGTTGGAGTTGCAATTGTACATAGTTGGATTGCAAGTTGAAAGACTTCTTTAAAAAATTTCTATTGTCAAATGGGGATGTAGTTTTCAATCTTTGGCATTTTTCCTAGAAATTGAAATATCTTACAGAAATCCTTATCTTGCCAAATGCCAATTGCCAGATATATTTACCAAGTCTACAGTTGGGAAGATGGCAACAGAAATTGGTCATCAACATTATTGAAGAGAAATTCAATGATTCAGCTTTGCCTTTCCTTTCTTAAATTTCCCTTTTGGCAATACAATTCTCAATTTTCTCAGCCTTCTTGTTTCAGCCAAATTGCCAATTTTTTCTTTAATTTCAGCCCATACCAAGTTATGGGACCAACTTACAAAAATCCCATATTCAATGCATTTTCTATTTCATTACTTCCAAGGGAACTAAACACCAGAAAAATCCCATACATGCATCTCTCTTTCTGATCTTTTCCAAGTTGATATCTCAAATTTGAACACATGTTCTTTTCTTTTCTTTTTTAATAAATAGCCCTAACTGAAAATTTCTATCTTCTTTAATTTCATTTCAGAAATGGAATTAAAACTCTGAAAAGAGGAGATTTGGCACAGAGCTATTGGGGAAAGGTGGACCATAACCCTACATCTCTATCATGATGGTTACTACTTTTTATTTTTCATTGCTCCCTCCGTCCCGAATTGAATGGTCACATTTGATTTTGTTTGGTCAAATAAAGTTGGTTTTTACCATTATTTATGAAAAATTTATATATAATTAAAATTTAAAAAAACATGTTTTGAAAAATTTAAGTTTTAAATTTTCCAAAGTTTATTTTAAAAAAATTTTAAAAATTATATTTTTGTAATAATTTATAGTCAAAGACTTTGTTTGACCTAAAAAAATCTAATGTGACCATTCAATTCGGAATGGAGGGAGTATAATTTTTAACCTATAAATGCATATTACATATCTCCCATATATTGTGTTATGATGAAAGGCTAAAAACTAAATAAATAAATGAAATAATGAAAAAGAAAATAGAACCCAAGCCATGAGCCATGGTGTCTTTATCAAAATATAAATGCGAAAAGATTTGGAAAAGTTGGGGTCATTGAATTTAATTTAATATATACAAGTTTTGGGGCCACATAATAATTGTATCAAAATTCATGCATACATCTAAAGCTTAATTAGTGACGAATTTGATTGAGCAATATATAGGAATTGGATTTTTGGACCACTTGGATGTTAAAATTGTACGTGGCCAGCTAAAGAAAACAACTTAATCTTGAAAGACTTCTTGAATGACTTTGAAGTTTGAATTAATTATATGTTTATTGTTTTGCTTTTAATTTGATTTGCAACAATTTTGCTTGGTCCATCCAAACCGCTATATTTGATTACTTGTGATCATTATGAGGTATTGAATACTTAATTAATGTTGCTAACTATAAAAATTAAACTAAAGAGTTTTCCGGAACAAAAGGAAATATTGTCAATTGAGTGTAAAGCTTTCATTAGGGAGTTCAATTTGCTCGAGTTCGAGACAGAAGGATTCATTTATCATGTTAATTAACATAATATTAATAGAAAAAAAAAAAGGAAAAGAACTAAAATTTTACAACAGTCAGTAAGTAAAGTATTCCTCGAAAATAGATTGAGCTGAAGTCAAGTAGAATTAAAGAAAAGGAGTAGATGGTGATTGGATCCAGGATATAGTTTATGTCCTTCAAGAGGGCAATCGATGTGCTGATTTTTTTGCCAATTTCGGCCAGAGTCTACCTCATGGTTGTAAGCGCTTTCTTGAGTCTCCTTCGAAATGACTTCCGCTACTGGAACAATTGGTGTTGCTATTCGAAGACCTTAGCTGACCTTGTCAGCATCTTTTGTACCAAAAAAAGATATAAAATAAAATCTATGTTTATCATGAACAATGCAATAGGACTAGGAAAAACGAACCAAGTTGATGAATAAGGATAAGATGCAAAGTTTTCATACTTGTGTCAACCCAAAATAAAATATCAAGAAGGGATTCATATTATAAATGAATAATATAATATGTATATACCTTTTTAATTCAAGCATATATAAAATATATATATTAACCCCATACTATTTATTTAAGAAAAAATATCTCCAATCTTCAACAAAAAACAGGAAAAGGAAAAATATCTCCAATGTTCTACTTATTCGGTTTCTTCATTTTTGGCCGAACAAGATATATAAGGGGCTTAAATGAAAAGGAAAAAAAAAGAAATTGAAAGAGAAAAAAGGCGTAAATTTTTTTATCTCATTTTTCGGCATAGAAAAAAGGAGCAAAATTGAACACTAACTACTACTAATTTAGCCGTAGATAAATAGTTGTGATAAAGTTAGTTATAATAACTAAGTAATAAAATGATTAATTCATGTTTTAATTATTTAATTGATAAAAATATGAAAGCAAGCCGAAATTTCTATAATTCCAGAGCCTTCAATTCAATGATTCTAACCCATCTTTTTTAATGAATGAAGTTGTTTTTGTCAAATGTGATGTTCATTTTGATCCATACATAATACATTGGACCTACATAATAAATAAACTCCACAAAAAACTATATATTATTATTTTATTTATTAGTAAAAGCTTAATCAAATTCATTGCACATCATTTTCCATTTGTCTAAGAGAAGAGTACCCAAAAACCTCTATCATTTTGCCTATGGGCCCCTCTCCTTTTCACTATTTTCTTCTTTTTCTTGGGGTTTAATTTGTCTTTGCCCCAGGTCAACCCAACAAACTATGATTTTTTTCTCTCTTTTCAATTTTGTGTATTTATTTATTTTAATTTCTATGGATGATTAAGAATTAGATTGAGAAATACACAAAATTTGACTGTTGGGTGTTGCTAAATTGAGCTCAATGTCAATTGGTCGGCCTAGTTTGACTGATGTTGTGCAATTTTGAGGCAGCTTCCACCAATATTTCAACCTCATCAACTTGTTCATGATTCATGTACACAAAAGAAAATTTCAACCTTAATTTAATTTGGATGTGGAATTTTTCCTTGTAGGTTTGGTAGTATGCATAATAATAAATGAAAAATGGTTAAACCAATAACATGTGAAAACTCAATAATTTTTACTCTCTTTGTTCCTTTTTAATTATCCATTTTTGGTCAAACAACTTCAACTTTAACCATTAATTAAAAAAAATATATATAGAACTAAAATTTCAAAAAATATACATTGAAAAGCTTGTCTTCCAAAATTTATGAGTATTATTGTAAAATTTATTTTGGTTTATATATATATATATATTTTAAAGGTGGTTAAAGTTGAAGTTACTGGACCAATGAAAGACAATTAAAAAGAAACATAGGGAGTACTTTAAGTTATCAGAATTTGAATTTCAATAATGGAAATTAGAAATCTTACTCTATCTATCTATACTATAATAATAAACAACATAATAATGTTATTTTCCTCTACAATCATATGACTAGTAAAGTTATTTCACTAACAAGTTTCAATTCATTTCTAGTATGTAATAAATTGAATATATTGGTTTCAATAATTTAATTTAATTATTATGTATTTTTAACTCATTTGCAATCGATATATAAAATGATAATAATTTTGAAGATGATTAATATAGAAGTCAATTCTGAAGAACACACCGTACAATGAATTTATACAATTCATGCATATGGCTTTCAAATTCAAAATCAATGAAAGTGAAGGTGACTAAAATTAGAATTTTTCTTTTCCTAATTCCAAATGAGGGGAAGTTGTTAACCTGCTCTTATCTATAATAATCTATGTCAATTTCATCAATGAAGGTGACTAAAATTTAAGCTATACTTAGTCAAGATTATTGAAGGAATTGCATTGCTCTAATCATGAAAGAAAAAGGTGATTAGACCAGACAACAATCCTTACAATTCTCAATTTTAGTTACGTGTCCAAAAATTAATGGGTTCATATAAAGGTACCCAAACAGCAACTCCTTTTTTTTTCTCATTTTTTCTTTATAAAATTAAAGTTTATGAATCAAATTTTCAATGTACAAGTTGACCAAAGATAGTATTCTATAAGTATGTTGATAGTATCTTGTAATTCCATGGATGAATAATGGAGTACATAAAAATGGTTCATATATATATTACTCCTATTTTTGGACTGACCCAACTTCACCCTACTTTTTACTTGTTTTTAAATTATTGAATTTATTTTTTTTTGTTCAAATAAATTATTGAATTTATGAGGTATGGAATTCAAGTTGATGAATAGAAGCCATTGACAAAAATCCCTTTTTCTCTTTTTAATTTCAAGTTGATATTGTTAAATTCTCCCAAAGTCTCCCAAGTTGTCCTTGATTAGTGCCCAACAATGAAAAAGATTCCTTAATCTTCCCATAAAATCCATACTTTATTCTAATAAACAAATGCTAATCCAAAATCCAGTCCAAACATCCTCAAGAAATAGCTAAACATTCATGTTTTTTTCAATAAAGTATGATTAGCCTTTTGTTGCTTGAGGCAACTCCATGTTTTTTAAATAGCAAATTGGATTCTTATGAAGTAGATGATAAAGCTGGAAAAAGGAAAATGCAGCTGGATTTCCAAATTCCCAAGCTCCCTTAGTTGGAAACCTTGGAGAATGCATGGCCCTTTAGACTAAATGCAAGTAATCAAACATAATATACAAGTACACACTTGCCCAACTTGTTCTTTAACATCAACCTGTCATTTGCCTTGCCTGTCTTTTTTTTTTTTTTTTTGCCACTCACTAACCATTTTCCATTTATCTTCAACAAGTTGAGAAGAGAATTATTACTCTTATTTTTTCATCTTTTAGGACAATTTGTTAGTATATGAAATGATCTTTATTTCTTATAGCAATGATCCAATACATGACAATTTTTTTTTGAAGGGACACATGGAATTATCAGAAAGGGACTGATGATTCAGATTTATAAAATTAATGACATTCGTTAAATTTAGTTAAGTCGGTATTTATAATGTAACTAATTTATATGTTAAATGTAATAATTGATGGTAAATTAGTACATTAAAGATTTAAATTTTAATACTTAAAAAGGAAAAAATGATAGATTCTTTATATTCATTTTTTGAAGACAAATGCAAAATCTTAGTATATGAATAGGATCCTTATTTCTTAGCAATGGTCTGTGCATGACGAAATTTTTGAAGGGACACATGGAGTTATAGAATGGGACAAAGAATTCAAATTCGAAATTAATGATATTCATTAAAGTTAGTTAAGTTGTTATTTGTAGTATAATTTATTTATGTTAAATGTAATAATTGATGGTAAATTAGTACATTAAAGATTTAAATTTTAATACATCAAAGAAAAAAAACAATATATTTTTTCTTATCATTTTTTGAAGACAAATGTTAATATATGAGTATGACCCCTAATTTTTAGCAAGGTTCTGAATATGACAAAAATTTTTGAATAAAAACATAAATTTTGAATGGGACAAATAATTTAGATTCAAAACTAACGACATTCTTTAAAGTTGTTAAGTCGTTATTTATAGTATAATTTATTTATGTGTAAATATAATAACTGATAGTAAATTAATACATTAAATTCTTTTACCTAAAAGAATTAAATGTTAATACATCAAAGAAAGAAAAATGTATTCTTTTCTATTCATTTTTGAAGATCACTAATATTAGAATATGAGTATGCCCTTTAATTTTAGAAAAGTCTAGAATATGACAAAAAATTCTTTGAAGGGACACATGAAGTTACCAGAATGGTGTAGATGATTTAGAATCAAAATTAACGGCATTCTGTAAAGTTCGTTAAGTCATTATTTTAGTATAATTTATGTGTTAGATGTAATAATTGATGATCAATTAATAGTAAATTCCTTAAACGAATTAAATTTTAACACATCAAAGGAAAAATAAAAATATATATATTATTCTTTTCTATTCATTTTGTGTTAATTAGTATATGACTATGACCTTTAATTTTTTTAGCAAGGTCATGAGTATGACAAAATTTTCGAAGGAACACATGGAGTTAGCAAAATGGTGCATATGAGTTAGATTCAAAACTAACGGCATTCTTTAAAGTTGATTAAGTTCGTTATTTGTAATATGATGTATTTGTGTGTTAAATCTTTAAAGTTGATTAAGTTCGTTATTTGTAATATAATGTATTTATGTGTTAAATGTAATAATTGATGGTAAATCAATACATTCCCTAAAATAATTAAATTTTAATTTTGTTACATCAAAAGGGAAAAACTATATATTCTTCTATATTCGTTCTTTGAAGACAACTGTTACTACTTACTATATGAGTATGATCTTTAATTTTTAGTAAGGTTTTGGGTATGACGACAAACAAATTTCTTAAGGGACACATCGAGTTACCATAATGGTGCAGATGATTTAGATTCAAAACTAACGACATTTTTTAATGTAAGTTAAGTTGTTATTCGTAGTATAATTTATTTATGTTTTTTTTTTTTTTTGCTACGAAAGAACAAAAAAGTGTAAACGAAAACCTCATTACACCCTCTCCTTTCCTATCCTCTTCAAGCAGGGATAGGAGTTCATCCGGAGGTTCCTCAAACATAATTTAATTTATGTATGTGTTAAATGTAATATAATTGATGGTAAATTAATACATTAATCTTTTTGTTTAAAGAATTAAATTTTAATACATCAAAGGAAAAAAAACCTATATATTCTTTCAATTGTTTTTTGAAAACAATTGTTTGTATATGAATGTGACCGTTAATTTTTAGCAAGTAACTGAATATATGACATAAGATCTGAAGGGACATGTGGAGTTCATCTCTAAACATTAGCAAGATCCCGAATATGACTAAATTTCTAAAGGGATACACAACAGAATGATCAACGCAAATAATTTAGATTAATGATCCTTAATTTTTAGCAAGATCCTGAATGTGACAAAATTTCCAAAGGGGTACATGATGTTACCAAAATGACGCAAATTATTTAGATTTGAAAGTTGAACTAACAACGTTCTTTAAAATTAAGTTGTTATTCGTAAAATTATTTAATTACGAGTTAAATGTAATAATCGGTGATAAATTAACACATAAAAATTTCCTTAAAAGAACTAAAGTTTAATACATTAGAATTTAGAATAAAAAATTATATATATTTACCTATCATCCAATTTTTCAACATTTTATTGCCTCTAAGTAAGATCTTGACATTGAATTCTATGAATGAAGAAAATATTAATGGACGAATTTTAGCATATAATAATCCGACCCGACTCAAATGATATTAATCATAAGCCATTAAATTACATAGATATATGTGGTTTACGTGAAAAAAAAAATATTTACATATAAATTTCCATAAATTAAAGTTCTCTTTCAAATAATAAAGTCCTATTTTTTTTGAAAGATATCAATACCTCTATACCTTACTATTAAAGTTATCCCCAAATTGTTGTATGCTCGGTATTTGACTCTTATGTTACTGACATTTGTCCAAAGTTGAATGGTTGGGACTTGGGAGAAAACCGATATATATTATTATATATTTAGAATTCCAAATAATATTTAGAACATTAAATTATAATCAAAGTACAACTACATTAGTAGATAATTATTTGAATAGACATTAGAATTCTAACAATATTTCCTTCTATTTAACTTAATTGCTTACATAAAATAAAGTTTTACTTGGAATTGAAATTACCCAATTTCAATCATAAACCGAAAAATCGGATGCGAATGCGCGGAGATAATATTTAATTTATAGCTAATTTACTCTTGCTCTTGAACTCGATGAAAATCTAGTATATACAGTAGACAAGTAAGTAAGAAAATTTTCTATAGTTAAAAATAAAAAGAATTCATAAAATTTAATCAATCTTTAATAGATGCGTTGAGAAACAACAACACTGTGCTCATTTAATTTTTCCATTAACTTAACCACTACTAAGGGAAATTACTCCTATGTAGTCAAATCAATCATTGTAAAATTCACTACGTTACTATCATAATTACAACTAATTAATTCTTGATTAATGGAGTATTTATGAATTACTCTAATCCACAAGTTACACAAGTTAGTTTAGTTCTTTAGAAAACATCGAAGCAGACTAAATAATAAATAAATTAATTAATCAATACTATTTAATTTTAATTAACCAATATAGAAAATAGCCACTAGAATCTCTTGCATGCAAAAGTTCCAAAATTTATTATTTATTCACCGCCCAGAATTTAATTCAATTCTTAAAATTAATGGAAACCTAACATAAAAAATTTCTTAATTTCAAAGGCAAGTTAATAAGATGAATGAATAAAATAAAATTAAGAAAATGAAAAATGGATATTAGCCGGTAACCGGGGGTGTTCGTGTTTGGTTGGACTAAAAGAAAGAGAGAGAAAAGAAAAGAAAAGAAAAGAAAAGAATAAAATAGGTTCGGAGGAAAGATACATTGCATGTAGCAGAAGTTGTCAGTTAATGTATCTGAAACAAAAATTGAAAATTAAAAATTTTAAAAAAAAATTAGAAATTTCTTAACGCGACATCTTTTTTCTTTTGCCCAACCAAATAAATAGAACTCTTATGTTCTGTTTCAGCTAACATAACACAGAAAAAAAAACATCTTCTTTTTTTCTTCTTCTTTCTTTCAATCTCTTTTTTTGCCCTACTTAGTGGGGTTTCAGAATTCTTTCTTCTGAACAACTTCTGATGCATTCAAGCTTTCAAGGGTTATACTTGGTCTGCGTTTTTCTAGCGTTTTGTGCTGTTGGGTTTTGCGTTTTGGTGTTGGTGGATTCTGTTAAAGGTTTCTTCTTTGAGTTTCAAACATGCCTGCTCTTGTCAATTACAGTGGTAAGCTTTTTTCTTTGCTCCTGCTTCTTGTTTTAGTCTGAAAAGGGTGTATTTTTTGGGAGTTTATAGATCTGTTCATTAATGATATTGTTTGAAATTGAAGCTTTATATGAGGATAGCTTGTAAGAATAGTATAGGTTAATTAGCATATTTGGTAGATTTCTGATCTCATAAGGCCTCTAGAGAACTGGTTTTAATTTATAGTCATAACTCTGTTTGTTAGAATCTAGTGTTTCTTTTGGGAAAAAATTGACACCAGAATTTAGGAGATTACTTCTAGTTATTGAAATCTTTGTTGTGAGGATTAGATCCTTGAACATCAAAATTGGAAGCTTTTTTTCCAAATGATCTCTAGATATTGTAAAAAGAAGGGATCTTTAACTGTTCTTAAGGCGGCCTTGATTTTTTATAATTGTCCTTGGAAAGGAGAAAAATTGTTATGGGAATATGTCTAATATCTGCTAGCTATTCTTGGAAATATTCTTTGAGTACTTTTAGCTTAGCTCTTGTTTTTTGGAATTTCAGGTGATGATGATTTCTATTCTGGGGGTTCTTTTTATACAAATTCCACAGACTTGGGTAGATTGTGTTCAATCAGTTCCCAAGTGGATGTGTACTGCCCTCCTCGTAAAAGAGCTCGTATTACTGCCCCATTTCTCTTCGGAGAAACTGATTTCAAGCAAAATAAGCAGCCATCAATCGATGTCCTTCCTGATGAATGCCTTTTTGAGATCTTTAAACGCCTTCCTGGGGGCAGGGAAAGGAGCTCCTGTGCTTGTGTCTCAAAGCAGTGGCTTATGCTTCTGACCAGTATCCGTAGGGGTGAATTCGAGTCATCTAAGGTGGTTAAGGAGAATAGTGATTCAGTTTCTGATGATGTTGAGATGATCTCATCTGATGAAGATGATGGCTATCTTACAAGGTGCTTGGAAGGGAAGAAAGCAACTGATATGAGGCTTGCCGCAGTTGCTGTTGGAACAAGTGGTCATGGTGGTCTCGGAAAGCTTTCTATTAGGGGAAGCAGCTCTTCTCGTGGTGTAACCAATTTCGGGCTATCTGCCATAGCCCGTGGTTGCCCTTCCCTCAAGGCACTTTCTTTGTGGAACGTCCCCCGTGTAGGAGATGATGGTCTGTCCGAGATCGCTAAAGAATGCCATTTATTGGAGAAGCTTGACCTATGCCAGTGCCCTTCAGTTTCCAACAAGGGTTTGATTGCCATTGCAGAGAACTGCCCTAATTTGACTTCTTTGAGCATTGAATCCTGCTCAAAGATTGGCAACGAGGGCCTCCAAGCTATTGGAAAGCTTTGCCCCAATCTGCAGTCCATCTCTATCAAGGACTGCCCTCTTGTTGGTGACCATGGAGTTTCAAGCCTGTTGTCCTCAGCATCTTCTGTCCTTTCAAAGGTTAAGCTTCAGGGGTTGAACATCACAGATTTTACTCTTGCTGTGATTGGACATTATGGGAAGTCTGTGACAAGTCTAATGCTCAGTGGCCTGCAACATGTGAGTGAGAAGGGATTTTGGGTCATGGGAAATGCTCAGGGTTTGCAAAAATTGGTTTCTTTAATGATTACTTCTTGCCGAGGAGTAACAGATGTGAGTCTTGAAGCTCTGGGAAAGGGATGCACAAACCTGAAGCAGATGTGCCTTCGCAGGTGTTGCTTTGTCTCTGATGAGGGACTGGTAGCTTTCGCCAAGTCTGCAGGATCTCTTGAGTGCCTGCAATTGGAGGAGTGTAACAGAGTCAGCCAATCCGGGATTGTTGGTGTCCTCTCAAACTGTGGATTAAAATCTCTTACCCTAGTAAAGTGCATGGGAATCAAGGATATGTCCTTTGTAGCTCCCTTGTCCTCCACTTGCAATTCCCTTAAATGTTTGTCCGTCAGGAACTGCCCGGGCTTTGGGAGTTCCAGCCTGGCTATGGTGGGCAAATTGTGCCCTCAGCTTCAGCATGTAGATCTCAGTGGACTTTATGGCATCACAGATGCAGGTCTTATGCCTCTTCTGGAGAGTTGTGAGGCAGGACTTGTAAAAGTGAATCTGAGCGGCTGCTTAAATTTGACCGATGAGGTAGTTTTGGCCTTGACCAGGCTACATGGCGGAACCCTCGAGTTGCTCAATCTTGATGGTTGCATGAGGATTACTGATGCAAGTTTGGCAGCAGTTGCCGAGAATTGTTATTTCCTCAGTGATTTGGATGTTTCAAAGTGTGCAATCACCGATGCTGGTGTCGCAGTCTTGTCTCATGCTGAGCAGCTCAATCTTCAAGTCCTTTCTTTCTCAGGTTGTTCCGGAGTGTCAAACAAAAGCATGTCTTTCCTGAAAAAATTGGGCAAGACCCTAGTGGGGTTGAATCTCCAGCACTGCAATTCAATCAGCAGTCGAACTGTTGAGCTGCTTGTGGAGAGCTTGTGGAGATGTGACATCCTTTTCTAAGCTGTTGAACAAGATCTGAACAACTACACTTACGGTGATAAATATGGTAGAAATTCAAACTCATACAGTCAGCTCACACGGGTAGCAACATTCAGCACAGTTTTTTGATCCGACGAAGTGGTCATGATGGTTGCTCTATGGCTTGGTGTTTTCCCAGGGACTTTGGCTTTTTTTGCAGATGGCATGTCCATCCGTTTTTTCGCAGGCTTTCTTTTTAGACATGGGAAAGCCTGTTGTTACCTATGAAGCCCCCATTTACCGGAGGCAGCATACTTCTTAGCCATGGTTCCTGGAGAATTTTGTCATCAAAGTCATGGTTTTAGGTTTCCAGACATGATCATCATAGCATTTGGTTCGATTTTGCCGGATGTGACCTACCCAGTGTTTTTAGCTTTGTCATACATTCCTCTTATGGGAATTCTTGACTAGGTTTCCTTGTTTTCAGTCCTACAAAGTCTGTTGTTTGGATCAAATCTTTTATTTCTTAAGCATCTTTTTTTAAGGGTCTTCCAGTGTTTGAAACTCCTCTAAGGGGTGCTTCTGTGTTTCCTTTTGTTGGTGTCTTTTATAGTGGCTGCTTTGTACAGTTCTATGTTTGGGTGCTGAAGATTGGAGGGCTTTTTGGCAATGGCAGTGGGATTCATCTCATCTGCCATTTCACAACCTTAATTTTTGGTTGTTTTTTTTTTTTTTCCCAAAGTCCTAAAGTCTAGTAGGCTTTTTCCTTGTATATGAATTGTACAAATGCAACTACTCTGTTTATTACTATCAATGAAGCTTGATATTTTCTTTTGTATCTTATTTGTGCAAGGCAACTATGGAACAAAATTTAGAAGCTTGAACCTGCTGATGAAGATCTGAACTTTCTTTGAACCAAAAAAAAATGTAAATTACTAATTCTCCCTCATAAAATTTTTAACATTCAACCAATAAAACTTTGTTTAAGCTGTACCAACTTCTCAAAATGGGAATTCCCCTGCCAAATTTGACATGACTTGGTTTTCAATTTTATCAGATATACAACAAAAGTGCAATATATTGGGAGGGTTGATTTGCCTTGAAAAATTGAGAAAATGAATATCAAAATGTTGAAAATTCTTGTGGTTGATCATGTGGAAAATAATTCATTCAGATAATAAGATGAGTTGGGAATGAATGAATATACATGCATCATCCTAATCCTATATTATTAATCAACACCTTTGAAAAATTCAAATATATAGAGCTTCCATTTATTAATTTATTCATCAAGTTGCAGCCTGCTGCCGGTTCAAAGACCCACAAAACAGAACATATTGCGCGTAATGAACATGGCCCAAGATTTTCAATAAAACGTTTTTGTTGACTCTGCTGTTTTAACAATAGCTGAGCTTGTAATTTTAGTAATTAAGGAAAAGAGAATTAATGGTGGCAGCAGGCAGCAGGCAGCTGCAGCAGTGTTGCCATAGTTTTAAACTCATTGGTCCCATGGTTTATGGCTGTGGTTCATGCCACTGCCAACATCAAGAGCTTGCTTGGACCATAAAAAAAAGCACATTGAAGTAGAATCAGTAACATGTTTTTTTTTTTGTTCATTTCTTTCTTGTTCAAGCATATATATAGGAATGAATCCAAGAAGTCAAAATAGAGAGATACAAAAGGAAACATAATGAAATTGGCTCCAATATATGCATTTTACATTACACCCAAAGGGAACAAATGAAATTTTCAACCAAAAAAAAATAAAAAATGCAGCACCAAAGTATGATAAATAGTAAGTAAATCATTGCATGCACTGTTTACTTACTGTTAGTCAGCTTATCCTTTTTAATAATGAGAGACAGAAAAAAGGGGCTCAATGCATTAAAATTCAGAGCTAAATTAATGTTTTCATGGCTACAGAGTAGAAATAAGTAGCAGAATCAGCAGAGGGAGAAGGAAAAAGAGCAGAAATTGCCATGGAAGAGCTTACAGAGAGTTTTTACTGTATTTGAAGCAGTAACTAGCTAATATATATAATATATATACATAATTAAATTTGGTGATGATGGATGAATCAAGGTTGAAAGAACTTGTTTCCGCATTTGCATTTCCAAGCGAGGAGATAATAGGTTTCATCACCTTGATATGAAAAGCTTCGGCCATTTTTTCTGGTATGGTGGCCTGGAGAAGCAACTAAAGCAGCCATGCATGGTCTGCAATTTAAGCACCTGTTCACACACTTGGGTGGCCTTGATCCCAGTACTTTCTTGGAACTCTCATGATCATCATCAATACCTTCTGATCTTACTGACCCAACTGCCAAAAAAGGAAACATAAAAATCCAGTAACATATACTATGTTACACCCAGTTTAAAAAAAAAAACCAATGGAATCTGAATTTTACCTGATTTGGAGAGGTAAAAAATGAACAAAAAACTGATCAGTAAAACAATGATCTTAAACTTAAGTGGTGGATGGGTTTGGAATGAAGACATGATCATAATCATTCATAAATGTATGAATTGGTGCAGCATATATAAGAGTTAACTGAGGCCTGCCTGAGGGAGCTTGTTTGTTTCCCAAGAAAAGGAATTTAGGAAGATGAGAAAATACTAGTGAAAATTAAGAAAGATTTTGATCAAATGATGATTCAGGGGGTTCAATTGCCTGTAAAAAATATAAGTAACAAGAAAAAATGAAATTATACAAAGAAAAGCATCTAGGTAGGAGATCAGAATTTGGAGAGTGGAGGGGTCCCATAGAATAATAACTTTAAAAAAAAACATTGAAAACTCTCAATCAAGAAATAGTTAACTCTGTCTTCATGTGTTCAGGGAGTGAATTGACTGAAGTTACATCTTCTTTTATCTTTTTCTTTTGCAACCTGACTTCACTCTCATCTCCTTTGCATTACTTTCTTTCTTTTCTCAAATTTTTTTTTTTAATTTTATACTAGTATTTTGTCATCAAACAAGGTATGGCATGCTTAATTTTTAAACTTTTCTTTGATTTAATTTGATTATTTTATTTGTATATATATAACATATAAACAAATTTTTAATTTATATTTATAGCCGTACGTAGCATGTTCTGCAGTTCTACTTTAGATATTGTCACCCTCAATGGGTAACATGAAGTGATGAAGATAAATATTAGGGCATTGCTTCTGCAAGTCCAACTAATAATAATGGAGTACAAGTTTTTTTTAGGGTTCGATTAAGGTTTAAATTATCTCCAGATTAGTCGAAATTACACTAAAAAAATCCATGTGAGTCGACTAACACAAGAACTTCAATAAGTATGTGTAGATCATGTTTTGCCTTTTTCGCAAATAATGCATTATTATCCATAAAATACTTTTCATTTTTTGTAAAGAGAGAAACGCTATAAGTTCGATTTTATGAACTTAAAACTTATAGTTTTTAGGCTAAATAAAAATCATGTTTTAGCAAAAAAATGCTCTAGAATCCAAAATTATATGCCTAGACCAAAGTATATAACTAGTTGCGTGGAATTGGAAAACCAAAATTTCAGAAAAGCCTAAAATTAGAGCCTCAAAAGTCAAAAGTGTCCAAATCTTCCAAACTTTGGCACAAAATTAGGTTTCTTACGCGATCAAGACAAAAAGGAGAAATTAAGACTCTAATAATGACCTAAGCTAATAGGATCAAGGACTATAGTAGTAAATTTTTTTTTGAGATAGACTATAGTAGTAATTTTATTTTTTGCCAAAAGGACATAATAATTTAAACCAATAATAAGTATAACACATGCAGTAAAATATACAAGTGTGTCAAAAGCAATTTTATATCTCTTATAAAATTACTACTTATCTAATAGTTTATTTGATTCGATGTGTTTATTCTCTTAGATAAGTTCTCTTGAATGAAGAAAATTATTCGTAAGGCCAATGGAGTTAATCAAATATATATAAAGACTTGAAATTGTGGTGGAAGGTATCCAAATTCGAGTTTCTATAGACCTTTAGACGATCTGTAAATCTGAAAAACCCGTAGATGATATGTTAGTGTTAATATCTAAAAAGATTTACTACTTGTCTTGACTTTGGAAATGAGATAATCTACCATACTCTAGATGTTAATGTACCTAAACCATTCATATATTATAAGAAAATTTTACCCCACAGTAAACTAACCTATCGAATAGAATTAGTTCGTATCCGTTTTAATATTAGAATGATAATTTTTTTTTTTTGGAAGAACTTAGGTAAGGTTCTTTAGGTCAAATCATGATTATTTTTTTAGGGAAAACAGGCCATAAATCACAAAACTGTGGGAAAAGGCAAATAAATAGCAAGTTAACAAGAAGAATAACAGGCTGCTAATCTACGGATTAGATTCAACAAAACAGCATTATTAGGCAGAATCAAACTTTACCATTTACACTCTATTCTACACTGCTTTTCGAGAAAAATATATATACAACAACAAAATCTGAGAGTTGGCACTGCCAAAGTGGCAATGTGACTTACAACACACTTACTACATGTCTTTTTAGGGAACCAAGAAAATACTACTAATAAAGACGACCAGATTTCAATATCTCTTCCAGACACAACATGAAGTGACAAAAAGAAAATCAATGAATTTTTGTGTCATACTCCACTGACTATATGTTTCTTTTTTTTCCCTTGGTGCTTGATACAAACTTAGGCTAAGGCCTATAAGGGTATTATAGAATCTTAGTGTTTTTTTTTATGTATTTATTCTAAAATGTGAGGGCAATTTAACTACATTGACTAATTCATCTTCTAACGTCTATTTTCTCGATTCACAAAACTAAAAATTGACTAATTCATCTTCTAACATCTATTTTCTCGATTTACAAAACTAAAAATCCAGATATGGAGTACATTCTGCTAAACCCTGCTATATTTTAAAAGAATCCGACCCCTGAAATGAAATTTAATCTGCATATATGCCTAGATTAAGCATTTTTGAGTTAACTTAAGGAAGAAACTTGAATAAAAGACTTTTTTTTCTATGTCAGTCATTAATTTTCATTGTTTAATTATTTATTTTCCTAGCAGCAAGTTAAATGCCAGAAACCACAGAAGAAAAGTCAGAAGCAGGAACAGAAACAGGGGTCTCCCGTAATTGCTACTAGAGCATTCACAATTATTTAGAAGGCTATTTAATGATAGATAGCCCCATTTAGCCCCATATAGGTAAAGGGAAAAAATTGCAGACCACATGGCTGATGATGCAGTTGAAGAGGGTGGTACTCTCTATATAGACTACAGGTTAGCCCTGTTGGCTAATAGTAGAAAAAGTCTTTGCTAGTACATGCATGTATACCCCAACTTGTTCCTGTTAACTGCAAAATCTAGCTTTGTTTTCTCTTTCGGTTTTAGATCAGATTCGTTTAATTTGGCAAATGCCGACAAAACTCACAAAAACAAAGAAAAACCTGACTTCGCTTTCAAGTTTTTAACATTCTCTTCTTCACTATGCATGTACATTACTTGCCGACTGCCTGCCGACTAAGAATTGTGATAAAAATGTGATGAAATTGAAATTGGTGATTCAAAAACAATGATTGTTTGCAGCAGCATTAATGGAGGAGATCAAAAAAGGGTTCGGAAATGGAATCTGCGAATGCAAAAACCTGGGAATAGCGCACAGCAGATTCTGTGAAATATGCTTTTGGTGGTGAATCATAAAACTTGCAATTGCTGGGTTTTGTTCGGGTGTAGTGTAGGGACACCGTTGTCAGCTACAGCCACAGGCAGCATCTAATCTACTGAACCTGTGCCAAACTGCCAATGGTGGAAAATAACAGTGAAAAAATGAAATCAAACGAGTCCAAAAGAGTGAAGAAGAGTAGAAGACAGACCTCCATTTGCTGCATCGGCATGGAGCTTAATCTAGATTATTGATTTATTGTTAACATTATATTATATATATACTATATATAATAATAATATTGTAGTTCTATATCAAAACAATCAATACAACCAAGACATTAACACGTTATCGTTGGCTACAAAAAGATCTAACATACAAGGCTAATGGCCCTGCCAGCCTCACCTTGCCCTCGTAAGTTTCTATGGGAGGAGAGACAAAACCTACCATATCAACATGGGGTGTAATAAATTCTTTCAAGGATATCATGATCCATAAACCCGGAAACCGATATGTATGCAGCGGACGGTTTTATAGCAAGACGGCAGGTTGGTGAAGCAGAGGCATAGATTCCTTCATTTTGCATTGCATCCACACAAAATGGATCAGCAAGTCATTGTTCTAAGAAAACTTGAATTTGCAAGACCCTCTGTCGGTTTCCATATGATATTGTCTAGCTTAGCGCAGAAGTTCTTGTAGAACTGCCAAAATCGAAACAATTAGTAATTAGTATATCGCTAATTGCAGATAGGTATTTGCAACAAATTTACCATCAGATATCATCAAACTCTAAGATAAGTCCATGAGCAATTAATATTCCTGATTGATACATGCTTATCCAAGTCGGAAAAAATTTTGTTGCAAGACTCCATGTATGCCATAGCCCAGAGGGGTATGAATCTAAACAAGACTACCATTTAGCCTCAGCCAAATGCAAATGGTGCAAGGTACAAGTTGGAATCAATGAAGATGTAAATAGCTGGAGGAAGGACGACTAAGAACATGAGAAAATGGATAACAGTATTTAGCCTTTTGCTAGAGCATAATGAAAATTTAACAAGCAAAAATAGTTGAATTGTAGCTTTACAGGACCACTTGGAATCGACTACCCTATACAAAAGGTTTTATTCATAGTGGTTAGGAAAACAAGAAAGCTTTTTTACCCCCATTCTGTTTTAATTTAATTCGTGTCGCATATAGCCAGCAACCCATTCAAACGTTAGAGAAACCCGAGAGTACACAATGATGGATAGGATAAGATTCCTATAATAGGAGGATGAATACAAACAACCAACCTTGTGATATTCAAGAGTATCTCCAGCAGCTTTTCGAACATCTACCATGAACAGGGATGGTGCAACTTCATAAACCTATAAAACAGATACAGAAGGTTACTGTAAAACAAAAGTCATATTCAAATTTACTGGCCAATGAAAGAACTACATTCAATAACAAATCAGAAAAAATTTTCTAGGAATCTACCTCCAGGACAACCGCAAATTGTGCAACCTTATTTGCAGATATTCCCTCAAGTCTTGTCTGAGGTTGGAAAGAGAAAACAAAATTTTAGGATAAAGAAACTAAGATGAATATAGTACACTTAAACACTGAGGCCCCTTTAAAACCATGCAAAACATAATAACCAAATCAAACAATAGGGTGATCCCAAAACCGGTTATATAGCTGAGAATAGAAAGAAGCTAAATTAATCTAGACAGTGTATTCCTTGGCAAAGCTTTTCTATTCATACTGTTTTGGCAAAGTAAATGGGTATATAATGCATAGATGGAAGTCTTAAGCTGCTGCTGTTACATTAGCAGAATTATTACCGTGGGTGTCTTTGAGAGTATTAAGCAAAAAATTAGCTCATTACCTACTAGATAGGAGCTAACAGAAGGGCTTCTCTACTAGCATTAGCATGTCATGATGTCTAGGTAGTTTTCATTTTCTTTGGAAGAAAACAAGATGATAAACCATGGAAAATAAAAAGCATTTACGTAAAATATTGAATGCTGCATTTCATGGAGTAGTCTTCAAAGCATAACAGTGATGACCCATCCAACCTCTGTTTAGTGAACGGATATATTTCTACAACTCGTACCTTGTAATTACGTGTATGAACCTTGAGACCCATTGATTCTGCAACGGCTTCAACAGTTGAGATTATAACTCTTGCTGGTTTGCGTGATACAAATCGAGTTTGCCGTTTTACATAATCCTGCCAATAACTATGATGCTTAGCAGTGAACCAAAATACTAACATAAAAGATCACAAGTTAGAAATCCTAGCTTCTAATTGCAGCATTTGTGACCAATTGTATTGTAGACTACGAAACTGACAAGGACTACAATTTCAGCTGCGGCAGCAGAATATGATAAATGTCGCTCTACCTGTTGCCTGTCAAACAATGCTGACAGATTCAAGCCTTGGGATAGAGTAATCATCTCAAATGCATTCATTATCAGGGGACCCCCCTCATCAACTGTGGACTGCTCAGATACATACTGGTCCTGCAAAATACCAGTGGTTAGTCAGCAAAGAGATATTTAGTGCACAATTCAGACAGATTGATGTAACATTCTTTGATAACAACCATTCAAAGTGACATGATGAAAATAAAAATCCTCTAATCTAGCATCAGAAAATCTCTTTGGCTAACCAAAGGAACCGCAATAAATATTTTCCTCACCTCAATGTTATCAAAAACTGCACGGACATCATCCAAATTCACTTCTTCTTCTCTAGGTCTCACAGGCACATAATTCTTCTGAAACCATGGATCCTTTTGGATTCCCTCAATTTTAATACGCTGAAGCAACAAGTGAACCAGTTATAGATAGTCGCGGAGAAACAAGCATCAAAATAATTAGTTTGTATTACTCACTTTGCTCCATTTAACTAATGTCTACTATCATATTGCTTGAATTTAAACCTTACTAAGACTGTATGTAATGAAGTATGATCTCTGATTCTCATGCCTGAACTACCTGATTTTTATAAAATGAAAGCGACATTTCATGTCAAAACAAGGTTTTGGTCTATACATTTGACCTTTGCAAGGGCATTGCTTGTATTAGTGATCCTGATCTTTCGGTTCTTGAACATACTGAACATCCAGCAGATCCCAGAGCGGTTTAGATTAAGCTGAGTATTAGAATCTAATGGGATGTAAAAGCCAACGCATTGAGTAGTTCGGGCTGTTAGAAGATAATTGGCACTTTTGAACATACAGCATAATGCAAAACATATGATGATTCATAACAGCATTCAAATAAACAAAACATAGAGCTTAACAATAAGATAAAATAAATATACTCACAGTTTTAGGATTGGGATCAAGGATTTTCTGTATTAATGATTTTGCCCCTTTAGAAAACCAAAATGGACAAGAAAATTGGGCAGCATTAATCTGCAGTTGACCACAGAAGAGTCAGAAGCTTCACAGTTATACAAGTGAACTAATTGAATGCTCACATGTAACACTATTAATTTCAATTTAGGTGGTTCCCCCTCACAAGAATATACTAAATGGTAAGACTTTGCAAGAGTGAGAAAACATACAAACTTTGCAGCCTCCATCATTATATGCAAAAATATGCAAAGACACATATGGAATTATGGATTTCAGTTTGAACACAGCACGCAATTGTGACCATAATTTTTTATTTTCAAAAAGAAAAAACCTCCAACAACAAGCGAACATAAATGACAGTATCTAACCTTTTGGTACAAGGTTGGAAGGTCTATCTCATCAAACGGGAGATATCCAGCCATTATAACAAAGAGAATGACTCCACATGACCACACATCCGCAGCAGCACCATCATAACCCTGGTTGCTGAGGACCTGATGGGCGATACTTACTGTGAGAAATTCAACTACATAACAGTCACCTTCAAAAAATGCATGTTCTTGAGTGTATTGATGAATGTTCAAACAAGACATTGTTACACTTAACAGCCATGATTACATAAGATAGTAACCAGTAACAATGATAAAGAAAGATAAATAACCATCACTCAAATGCTTTTCAACAATTAATATGAAAGCTAAATACCAAAAGGCATAAACTAAGATAAAGATAATAGGCTTTTGCGGCAGTCAAATACGAATACATTATGCCAGTTGCAAAGCATAGTGGACATAAGACAATTTGCTGCATAGTCCTAAAGTTGCTTGAAGGAATGTACCTCTGGTGCAACATAATTTGGGGTTCCACATGTTGTATGCAGAAGTCCAACCCCCTGCTCATGGGCATGCACAAATTATGAGAGAGATAAGAGTAACTATAAGTAAATACTCTCTGCTGGAGTGAGAGTAATAGAGGTGAATATACTCTCTGCTGCACAAAACCAGGAAAAAAAAGATAATATCCTTACTTGCTGGGGCAGGGCACTCAACCCAAAGTCAGAAACCTTCAAATTGCCATAAGAGTCAAGTAGAAGATTTTCAGGCTATACATCAAATAGGAAAATGAATTAGTTAAGACTAAAAGATGGAATAATGAAATCACTGCTTCGCAAAGAGGTTGGATTCAAAATATCACACCTTTAGGTCTCTGTGGTATACACCCTTACTGTGACAATGAGAAACAGCATCAATAAGCTGTTGAAAGTATCGTCTACATTCATCTTCAGAAAGTCTTCCACGGTGAACCTAAACAAAGAGTTAAAGAGAAGATAAATGCTTTTCAAAATAAAATAGGGAAAGACAAAAAAAAAAAGGAGAGGAAGAAAGCAAACAAATGAGATTAGAGAATAAGTATCCATAAGCTGGAAATACTTAGGAGACAGGAAATTCCTTACAATTTTATCAAAGAGTTCTCCTCCACTTACAAACTCAAGAATAATATATATTTTTGCCCTACCTGCCAAGACCTACAGTACAAAAAAAAAAAAATGGTCAAGTTTAACACTAAGAACAAGATAATAAATGTATTGAGGTACATTATCAGAACTGTACACAAACCTCATGCAATCTAACTATGTTAGGATGTCTAACAATCTTCATGATGGATATCTCTCTTTTAATCTGAAACAAATTAAACAAAAAGGGTGAGAGGGTGAGCACACTAATTTAAACGGAGTAGCAGATCCACAAAACAAGCTGGTAAGCAACATGCTTCTACAATTTCACAGCTCATAGAAACTCTCAAATATTAAGCAGTTAAACATGCAAAATTCTTAGGCTTAAATTTGAAAGATCAAGGAAGCAGAAATTTACATGCCTAGGTGTTCTCAGGTGTGCTGCAGGCAGCAGGTTCTCCCTCATACCAAACACTTAGGATATTAGTACTTGGGAAGTGTACTCTATCCATAGAGATGATGACTGTATATCATTAGAACTCGGGGAAAAATTACAACAATATGGATTTGGATTTTAATATTCTAGAGAAAAAATAATCTCCAGAAATCGTTGGATGTTTAATTTCTTAAAAGCAATTTAATCTAGTTTTTCACTATATCCATTGACAAGCCAAGATGAGAATAGAGATTTAGCTTATCAACAAGACTTTTTCGCTCAACTAGCATGCTTCAGATCCAGAGAACCCGAGGGGGAACAAATGTATGTTATATTGAGAAATAGCAAGGACCATAATATATGCCAGAGCAGAAGGGAGTACGAAAAATAAAAGTGTGGAAATTAGAAAGATATTGCCCTGTATACTCAACATTATAATCTGCATAAATAGATTGATTTCTCATTGATTCCTTACCATAGCATGTCCCATAGCCATAATTCAACAAAACAGATAGAACACAACTTCAAACAATAATCAAAAGGAAAAAATAATTGAGTTATTTTAGCAGTGAATGTAGTTTCTTTTAACAATATTGAAGAACTTGCATCATTATTTTTCAACTAGTTCACTAAACAAAGTATTAGCAGTTCAACAAAAAGGCCTCAAACACTAATTACAAAATCGAAAGCCAAAGGCTATTAGAAGAATTAATTAACCACCTGATCAACCATTCTGTGCTTAAGAATGGTAGATTTCGCCAAAACTTTCACGGCCACGCTCTCTCCAGTATCTGTATTTTTCGCAAACTTAACCTTCGCGAATGTTCCTTCGCCAATCGTTCGCCCAACCTCATACTTACCTACTTTCCTTGTTGATTTCTTCATTATTCTTGAACTTTCATTTCACACAGAAAAAACACCTAAAATCCAAAATGATAAAAAAAAAAGGGAAAAAAAGAAAGAAAGGAAGGAAGAAACATTAATCATAATTACAGAATTAAAGAAAAATGAATTATTTTAGAAGTTACAGTTCGTGCTGCGTTTGCTACTCCAACTAACTCAGACGAATAATTCAGTAACAATTGTTAGGCCGCTGACAAAGCGGATAAAAAACGAGAAAAATGAAAAATCAAACTGTTTCTACTTAAACAAAGAACTTTTTTTTTTGCACACATATTAAACAAAGAGCTCTAGAGAATAAAGAGTGAATTGACATAGCGAATAAGGGAAGAAAGTACGATAACGCAATTACAGAAGAGAATATGCGAATAAATTCGAGGAATACTCCGGCGAAAAACTTACCGCCAAAAGAACAACTACTACAAATGAAGCTTTACTAAAATTTCCTCGCGTAGGAACACGGAAATTGGCGGAGCTCCGGCGAGGGATTCACAGAGGCTCCGTCGGAAAATCGATCGCTGATCAGAGCAGGTAAAGCGAAAAGAGAAGATGGCTGAACTCTTTTTTTTTTTTAACACTTCCGAAATTTTATATTTTCTTTTTCCTGTTATTGCAAGCACGAGTTTATTTTTTGAT
>AWWV01010212.1:0-19555 GCA_001974805.1 Corchorus capsularis
AATATATATATATATATATATATATATATATATATTATAAAGGAAAACAATGTTGACCCTTCTCCCTTTTTTTTTCCCCTCATTTTCTTTCTTGTTCTTGTTAAAATCATGTTCTTGTTAAAATTTTGAAATTAAAAAGTAACCTTTTGCATTTGTTGTTCTTTCGAATTGTCTTGTCTTGTCATTTTGGTGAAAATACCGGTAAATCCCTCTACTTCCACAAAAAATCCATTTGGTCTCTCTAGAAAAAGATAATCAATTTAGTACCTTTACTTAGCAACAAGGATCAATTTAGTCCCTTTACTTGCCAGATTGTATCAATTAAATCTAATCAATAACGAAGCATTTTTGGGCCGTTTACTCCTACTGACGTGTCATGTTAAGTGATGATATGTCAATTGATACATCATTTTTCTGAATTTTCGGGAAAAAAATAGAAAAAAAAAAAAACAAAGAAAAAATGATGGATCCAAACAAACACGTGTCATGCCACATCATTGCGTAGCGGCACACATCAGCAAGTTAATGACTTTCGTGAGCAATAGAACTCAATTGATTCAAACTTGCAAGTAGAAGGATTAAAATCGATTTTTTTTTAGGACCAAATTGATTTTTTTGTATACTTAGAAGGACTTAACAAGTATTTTCACCTCGTTATTTTTTATACTCTTCATAAAGGTTTTTTTTTACTCGAAAATATTTTTAATTAGTTTTTATATCAGGCATACAATAGAAATCCTTTTTTTTTTGAAAACCGGAACTGGTATAATTAAGAAATGAAACAATACAGATCACAAAGTCTAGCTTCATCATGCAGAAGTTTGTCTTTAATACAATCAGGAGGTTCCAATAAAATGATGACCTCTTCTCTGATTCTACTCAAAATGGAACTACTGCCAAGCTTGGCCAAAATGTCAGCACATTGGTTTCCTTCTCTAAAAACATGTTCGATATGCTTCTTCCTTAGCTCATTTAGTAAGGTCCTGCAATCATCAATAATAGGAGAGAGTAAAGTAAATTACTGTAGTTATTACTAGACAAAGCAACAATAACAGCAACACTGTCAAGTTCCACTTCCAATCTAAAATATTCAAATGTATATCCAATAAAAAGGTCATCTCTCAAAACCCAGAATTCAACAAGAAAGTTAGAACCTATTTCTAAGTGTCTCTGGATTCCCGAGACCCATTTCCCTTCATGCGCCTGCTCCTACTCTACCAGGATTTTGCCTAACGCATAACCATGGGTGTTCAATTTATACCAACTCTTGGTTAGTTTGTTCCAACTCATAGGAACAAAGTGTTGTTATTGATGGCAATTCACAATCTTGCCATTAATTGCAAAGTATTCAACTGCTTTACAAATAGCAGCTTGGGACCAATTCTCAGGTATAGAATACAATCTTCTTAGGATTCGATAGAAATCTCATTACTACAATCCCTATAAATTCCATATGACTATACCCAAACATCAATGAGAATTCAATCTAAATTAAGAACTACATAAATAACCTATCTACAAGCACAACACAAACAAACAAATTAATTAATTAAATTCATAATTAATACAAATAAATATTTGAACTAAATATGGGTTTAAAAATTAAAAGAAATAAATAAAATTTTGACTTTAGAGTTTAGACTCTAGCCATCCCTACTCTAGACTTTGAGTTTTTTTTTTTTTTCAATGGACTTTGAGTTTTGATTCATTGAGTAACTGATATTAAATTAAACATACTATTAATTTTATGTACAAGACTCTCATTGAATGCCACTTGGCATTTGGTTTCTTTGACAAGTGTCAATAGTTAATTTTATAAATGTTTTGTTTATTATATTTGTATTCATTTAGTTTGGAAAAATTAAAAGGCATTCATCACCTTTCCTATATAAAATAAATTAGCAAATAATTATAAATTAATTTATTATGAATATACATGTATGTTGTGTATGTCCATGAATCTAATTAAAGCATGGATAAGATTGATGACTTGATTCATTCATACACATATACCTATGTGCTAAGTTCATCCCCTTATATTTATGGTGATGTATCTATATGCCTATAAATAAGTCACTTATTTTGTTATGGAATAAAATGAACGAGAACAATTTCTAACATCCTTCATATTTTCTTCTTCTCCATATTCTATTGTTTCTCTATTCTCTTGTCTTTTACATACTTCAATTTTACTTCATTACTTTGTTTTGTTAGCATTTCACAACAAAATTTGATTTCTTAAATGAATTTTCTTAAGAGAATTTATAAAATTCACAACAAAATTTGATTTCTTAACTGAATTTTCTTAAAAGAATTTATAAAATAAAACAGCTGCACGCGAAGCGCGGCCGGGAAGTTCTAGTTAATATTAATTACAAGAAAGGTTTGACAAATACTAGTAATTAATCCTTAGATTAGACGTAGCAGCCAGCTATGAGCCATGTCGTGATCAGATTTATTGATCATATTGCCAACTTGTTGTGATTAATCATCTAAGTCCATAGCAGCTGTAATTATGTTTGCTAAATTCAACCAGAATGAAGCAAACATTTTTTTTCTTTTTTTGGTAAGAATTAAAAGGTACTAGCTAGATTAGATTAACAATTATTTCATTCTTCTAAGTCTTTAAGGCAGCCTTCTTAATTATTGTGTCCATCATAATACCGTAGGATCGAAGAAAGCTCAAAAAAGCATTACTAAGACCTAGACAAAAGGCAGGGGTCCTAAACTTGTGTGCTAATTTAGGTCTTCACGTTGTTCGTTTTAGGATAATTACTTATGATAATATTAGTATCGTATTTTTAATTATATTTATATTTATATATACATTAACGTATTTCTATATGCAATGTCATGATGTTTAAAAATTTGAGATTTCATTTTGAAGGTCATGAGTTCGAATAATTAATGAAGAAATTGCTATTATCTGTTTCCTTTTTTCTTATCTATCTTTCTGCCATTTGGTTAGCAAAGAAATTGCAGCTTTTAAGATGACTTAAGGGTTAGATTATCTCCAGCTAAAGTCTAAACAAAATATGAATTGATAAGACCAGCTAATTGCTTAATTTGGGTTTTGAAATATACAAGTCATGATGACGATGGATATATATAAGTTACGTCTGGAAATATTATTATTATTAATGGTATTAATAATTAATCATTGTCAATTTGATGGCTTATATATTAATTATATTCTTGACTTAATTAAAACCTAGCTAGATTCTTAATTCTTATCTTTGCCTGAGTTTTGGACTTCGATTTATTGCGTAAATCAGACTATCAGAGGAGAGATAACATAGTAGTATATATGTATCTATTGAAGATTGTCATGATTTTAAAGATGAAATAGTACTTTATCTTACCTTTTTTTAAGGGTTTATATATGATACACCGGCGGTGGAGTTTAGCAGACTACACAAGCGGGTCCTGAAGGGTGACATGTGTCCCTTAGGGACTAGATTGAAATATTTAAAACTTAAATAATTCAAAAAATAGACATGTGTCAACTCCACAACCCGCTTGTGGAGTCCAAAATTTACACCACCGGTGTATCATATAATCACCCTTTTTTTAATTATAAAAAAAAAGATAAACTATCTAATTGAGTGATATATAAGCATTTGACTCGGTGGTTAATTTGTAATAATTATTGTCCGAAGTTTCAATAGAAATCCAAATCCTTCATTTAAAACAAGTTTATTTACGTCGTCGAAATGTCATTCCTAATCTATCTTAACTAGTATTTTTAATATCCAGTTACACAGAATAGAAGACTGTTGATGGTCCATCAATGAAGGATTGGCGAGGAGGTCGAGGCACATTTGTTGGAAGGGCTTTAGTTTTATACGATCCCAGCCTAAAAGGAATTACTCTCAGATTCAAAAAAGCTCGGAGATATATATCCTTGTTAAAAAAAAAGTAAAATATGATTACATTACAAAGTTTTTTTTTCTTTTTGTTGTGCTTTATTGATATATATCCATATATTTCCCAATGATATGGGGTTTGCTATTCACCGCCCCCTTTTTACTAAACACCATCCCTTTTTTATATTTTTTGACACTTTCACCCTTTGCTCTATTTTGTAACATTTCAAATCCTCTGAAATCTCCAAGCTAATTACTAACGTGAAACAAGCCGAGAACTCCGGAAACGGACGATAACGTGGATTTGCCATCGAATGAGGTAAAAAATCTTTTAAATTTTTTTAAAAAAAATTTTTAAAAAATGGCCTAGCTGCCCCTTTTTTTTTAATATTAATTAGTTTATGATTAGTTTTAATTAGTTAATTAAAATTACTTAGTTTATTAGTTTATATTTAATTAGTATTTAATTAGTTTATGATTAATTAGTATTTAATTAGTTTATATTTAATTAGTATTTAATTAGTTTATGATTAATTAGTATTTAATTAGTTTATGTTTAAAATGAAGGAAAATGAATTTGAAGATTTGTTAGAAATGAAATTTGAAGAAGTTTGAAGAAGTTGTTAGACATGAAGTTTAGGGTTTGAAGGTTGAGAGTTTGAAGAAGTTGTTAGAAAGTTCAAAATATGAACAAATGACAAACATGTAAAAAAGGAGGCGATGTTTAGCAATCAAAAATGATATTCTTAGATTGAAGATAAGCCAATAATTAGGTTGATGTCTTGATGATCTTATATGACTTGCTCTTTACCAAGAAAAGAAAATTTGGAATGGACAGCCATGTTTGAGGTCATATATGAAACCATAAACAGAACAACTTTTTGATAATTAATAAACTAAACTAAGACATGACAACCTACTTTTTTTTTCCTTCTCATGACAACCTACAATTTTTAAACCATTAATTTGTGGTTATTAGACTTTTGAGTTTAAGTTTACTACTAGAATACAAATAAATTGATTAGCCGGTGAACAAAAAACAGTGAAATATATTTGATTATTTCAAGGGACGAGGGATAGGAAGGTTTAACTCATGCATGATGATGCAAGCTAAGTTATTTTAATGGCTTTTCGGCCAATGAATAAGAAAGGGGTGGCTTCTGTTTTTGTTTTTGTTTTTGTTTTTTTTTTTTCACACCATGACACCAAGAAAGGGAAAATGTGTGGCTTTTGCTCGAGTCTTTAATAAGAACTTCTGAGAACCCAAGCAAAGGATTGAGTTTTAAATATTAAAAACCAAAAGGGCTAACTCTTAGGCCCAAAATGATATGGACAAGCTATTGCTTGTAGCCCAAAAGACTTCAATTGAAAAGGACCAAAAGGGTTGCAAGGTGAACCAACTAGACAACTAGCAATACTCGAGAAAACTAAAGCGGCTTATTGCTCCAAAATGCCCATGAACTTATACAAAATGACTAAATAAACCCATAAATTCTAATTGCAGCCAAATAAGCCACTGAATTCTTAAAAAATGTCAAATAAGCCCTTTTCTGACGGCCAAATGCTGAAATAAGGACTAAATGTTTCAAGATTTTTTCAAATAAGGATCAAAATACACAATTTTAACAAATTAAAATACATACTTAATATTTTTTTACAAATTGAATACAATATAAGTTAATACCAGTATGTGAGATATATATAATCTGAAAAGCACACCATAATTTTATATCATATTGCGTTTAATAAATTTATTTTGATTAATAGGGTTTGATTTTAATTAACATGATAATATTATTTTTCTATCAAATTAAACGTGTACACATGAGAAGCATTGGTTTTCATTTAAGGATTCCCTAATTTGTAAAAATTTCCTAAGTATGTGTTTTAATTTGTTGGAATTGTGTATTTTGATTCTTATTTGAAAAAATCTTAAAATATTTAGTCCTTATTTCAGCATTTGGCCGTCAGAAAAGGGCTTATTTGGCCTTTTCTAAGAGTTCAGAGGCTTATTTGGCTGCAATTAGAGTTTAGGACTTATTTGGCTGTTTTGTGTAAGTTTAGGGGTCTTTTTGAGCAATAAGCCAAACTAAAGCTAAGCCCAAGATTTTATTTAAAAGATAGTTTACAATCTTCTTATAAAGGTCAAGACTTAAGAATAAGTGAAAGGATTCTTTGCATGTGCTTAGAGATTACACTTTTGCTTCTATATCTGGCATTCTCTTCATATGTCTAATAATTTTTTCACTTCTATTTCCTCTAAAGAGTGGATCTCTTTGAATCTGTCATCCACTAATCTATTAATCTATTCAAAGGCACTCATTGGCCTTCTATTTTTGCTTTTACTTGTTGGAATATTTAGAGAGATAGAAATGTCAGAATGACAAACTTTCTCTCCCAACCTCTGTTAATATAGCTGCAAATTAAACTATCCAATTCTTTCATTTGGCTTTTTACAATGTGTCCCTTGTTAAAAGAGCTGAGATTCTTGTCTCTTGGATTCCCCAATCCGTGGCTGGTTTAAGTTGAATTCTGATGGATCCTCTAATGGGACTCCTGGAGCTGCTGGATCAATAGGGATTATTAGAGATGACCAAGGACAATGGATTGTTGGCTATGCTAGGAAAATTGGTAGAGTGACAAGTGTTTACGATGAATTATGGGGATTAAGAGATGGGCCGGTGATGGCTCATTCTGAAGGAATACAAAACTTGGAAATTTCTATTGATGTTTTGCTTGTTCTTAACCTTATTAAATAGGTTGATACCTTTATTCACCTATTAGGAAACATTATCTCTGATTGCAGGTCTCTAACACAAAATTTTCCCAATAAGAAAATCTCTCATTGCTATAGAGAAGGAAAGATGATGGCCGATGCTTTGGCCAACAATGGAAGAACAATGAATGGGTCATTTATAACTTTTGATGTTATTCCTCATTTTGTATTGGACCTTTTATTAGCGGTATGAAAGGGAATTTTATTTTCTAAACTTGTAAAACAACCNCTATTTAATATTAACCAGTACCTTTTCTAAAAAAAAAAAAAGAATAAATGTTGTTTATAAGGACAGATCTTAATATTTGTTATTAAGAAGGCCAATCTAAATAAAAATATTACTCGGGTCAATTCTAAATTTTTAACTTTTCATTTCGGGTTGGTTGGGGGAAGACCCCATTGTATGCTTACTTTCCGTGCCTGGTTGTTATAGGTAACTTCTATAAACGATGGTGAGATTTATAGAATGGCAAAGAACTTAACATTGGCAGACATGGTAAGTAGGGATGTCTAACAGGTAGGGTATCCGTGAATTTTGAGGTACCCGTACCCTAACCCTATTATTTTATAGGGTATCCGAACCTTATAACTACCTGATTATTTTCCAAAATAACTACCCGTACCCTACTCGTATAAAATATCAACTACCCGTTAACTACCCGAACCCGATAAAAAACCCGAATAATTTTTTATATTATAATTAAATAATAATATAATAATTAAAATTAAATGAGTAACTTTAAGATTAACTTGTATTATTGTAAAATAAAGTTAGAAATTATATTTTTAACTATAAACAAATTTTAATTAGGTTGATTATGAGTAATTTTTAAGTAAAAATATAATATATAAATAAAAATTTAATATTAAAACAATTAATTAGTAACCGGGTTCGAGTAGTGGGTATCCTAAGGTCATTACCCAAACCCGTCACGGGTACTAAAACTAATACTCGTACACTACCCTAACCCGATTATACAGTATCCTAACTCTACTTAATCGGGTCGGGTAGTTCCGGATACCCTATCATCTAATACCCATTGACATCCCTAATGATAAGTGGTTTACATCTTAGCAAAGGTAAGCATAAATGCATTTATTAGAAAAACTTTAACTTTTTACCTTATGTACTTATAACCGGGCTGGTAAAAATGTAAGATATTGTAAACAAGAGTACCTTTTAAAAAATTATTATTACAAGTACTAGTATATATATTTTTGATTGTTTGAGTTAAATTCTCGTTTTGGGAGGTACGATTACCCAATGGAATAAAAACATTATAGCCAAATTTGGAAACATATTGAAGATCTTAAGAAATTTTCTTGGATCTAAAAAAAGTGTCCCGGAGTTACCTCCTCAGTCAAGGAACAAATATATATTAATTCTAGAAGGAAGGAAAAATAAAAACAAGAAGAGAATTTCTTTAATATTGGGTTCAAGTCTTCAAGACTATGTATGGACAAAAACATCACTGTTTATTACTAGTAGTTAATTATTTTTGCGAATAACGACATTGTAAAAAAGGCATGACAAGCACGAGCGATGTGGCCAAGCTCAGATTATGATTTTCTCATTTCTGATTGGAGATTCCTACTTCATAGTGGACATGCATGAAACCAAGTTGATTTTTCCAACTCTGAAAAAGAAGGGTTTGCTAGACTTCAAATATTGAAATATATATATATATATACACACACACATACACCCAAGATATATTATGTCTTTCTAGCCATGAAAATGCTCCCTGAGGCTTAAATTTGATTACAACCAAAGAAGAATAAAGGAAAAAAAAATAATTGTGGAATCTCCTTCACAGAAACAAAATTGCTTGTTTTCATTTGAACTTATATTATTTTTTTATTATATGAATTATATCTCTCTTTTTCTTAGGTTTAATTGCATATATGAAAGTTCCCTTAAAAAAAATTGCATATGAAAGGTGTGGTCCAAGCAAAATATACAAGAATAAAGATTTTATAGATCTCTTATATAATCTTTGGTGCTTTTCAGTTTTCAACAGCTAGCTTATGAAAATGTTTTATAATGGTTTGAAACTTTCTTCCCTAATTTGTCAGGGAGATATTTGGACATTCTTTCAATTTGGATCCCTTTTACAGGGTTTTGATATCTGGTGTTATTTGGTTTCCCAGTCAATTTCATGGCAGTATATATATATATATATATATATAAATTGATCCTTTCCTTTTTCTGCTAAAAACTAGCTTAGATTTTGTTCTTTCCCTTCTGAGTCTTGGGCTTGTTGGCTAGAGAAATGATCAATGTAACTCGATTTGGAGTCGTCATAGAACTAAGATGTGACAAAAGTTTAGCTACAAATATACTTTGAAAAACTTGTGTTCCAATGGTTTATATATATATTTTTAAAAATAGTCAAAATTGAAATTGTTTGACCAAAGTGATGACATATAAATAGAAACAGAGGGAGTATATATTCTTGTATTATCGTGAAGTACAAATGTAGAAAATGACCTTTGCCAGTAGTTGGCCGGAAGGATAGACTCCAATCATATTTGGTTGGCGAATTGGTCATCATGGTGGCAGGCCACCCATTACCTCAATTGATCGTAGCAACAACAATTGCTACCGTTTGGCATTGTTTCTGTTTCATGTTTTCTGTTACCAATTTTCTGTTTTTGGAAACAAAATAGTAAAAACATGTTTGGCAGACTATTTTTGTTTTCAAAATTTTGGAAACAGAATCAGTGTTTTGGAAAAAAGTGAAAGCAAAAAATTTGTGCTTTCATGTTTTTCTAAAACACTTTCAAAATACAGAAGCACAATCATGAACAGTAACTCACATACATTTTTAACTTTTTTAAAGAACTTTTTTATTTAAAAACATACAACAAAATTGTATATCCAAACATGTTTTTGTTTTCAAAAAATTGACAACGCAACAAAAACAAAACGAAAACGAAATAAAAACAAAAAAACAGAAAAATGAAAACGATGCCAAATAGCCCATTAATTATTGAAATTGCATTACGCATGTTACTAAAGGAATTCGCTTAAAATGCACAAGGTTCTTAACATATTTTGCACCCATGATCTCTACCAATCTCAAATATAACAAACGGAACATTTTATTAGAGGGACGAGTGTGAAGGGTGGTGAGAATGTACTATGATTTATTTATAAAAATTAAGAAATTTTTTGGTGAAATGAAAATTAAGAATTCAATACTCTAGTAACAATTACACAACTCTTAACGACATAATATTTCTTTTTCATGTTATAAAACTTATTTTAACTTTCATACCAAAATTAGAATTATTATGCTATTTAAACGGCTCAAGAACTTAATGGAACTTCTAATTAAAACTTTTATAAGAAGTTATGTTAAAATCTCATTTAGGAGAAACTCGATAGTTAATTAAGGTATCAGAATTTCGAGTTTGATGAATAGAGAAACCAGATATTGAGAATGTTTACTCCAATTAAGATACACGATTCAAAATTAATGAGATTTAAGGTGAATACTAGATACCGAGACTTCGGATGGAGAAATTATTAGATAGACCTGTCTTATTTGGTTATTATGATTCCGACCAATAAATTATGACAATTTAAAATTATTCTTGAAATTTAGACATAAATTCTACATCTACTTTAACTTCAAGTTTCTTCTTTTTGCAGAAACCTCAAGTTTCACAAATTTATTTGATAAGTCACTAAATTCAAAATATTGGTTTAGTAGTAATCTGAATTATCAGAATTTTACTAGTAAGACAATAGAATATAGACGACGTGATGAAACAAATTCATATAATAATTTCTCAATGATTTCTTGAGTTGCTACTTGCTACACTCCTCACGGCTCACGCTTTAGGCTTCCTAGTTAAAAAAATCTCACACGTACGGAGCTGGGCTCATAAATTTTTTCAATTTAATAATTGAGGAAAAAGTGAAAAATATCTTTAATTATTAGACAAAAATAGTAAACGGGATGCAAAAAGACGAGGATACCCTTAGATATATGCAAGTTGCTGGGCTAAAGACAGAGCAACTTTGGATGGGACCCATAAAAATCTGGGAAGGGGAGCTGCTCCGTCTACTTTATTTCCAAAAACCAAACCAAACGAAAATTATATAGAGAGACCGCGATGGTCTTGATTTGATGGCCGACGCTCACCACCGTTGAGCCCAACTCTCCATGGGCTCCACCATTTTGCAAAAATCATTTGCTCCAATTTGCACCACGGTCCCACCCCTCGGGCTAAGACCAGCCACTCATGTGCTCTTCAGTGGCATTTCCGTTAATAAATACATTTACCAAGGGGTTTTTCTTATTTGACTTGGAATACTGCGGGCAAAAACAATTAAAAAAAAATCCTGCCCGCTTTTGTTTTCCTAGAGGGGGAATTGGAATTGCCAATGGTTTTATGGGTGTCACGTGGAGATATTGAATCAGGGCCGTTCAAGTGCGGCTGATGGAGAATTGGACGGTGATGGAAGGTCCCAGCTCACGTGTTATTTTGGGGGGCGTGGGGTCTACTGTTTTTGTACTTGAATGTCAACCGTGTACTAGTCTACCTCCCGCGAAAACCAAAGCGGAATTTGCTTTAGTCATGCCAAGTTCCAACAGCCAGCTCAATAGTGGTGTGTTTGGTAGCACTATTTTGAGTATCTTTCTAGTTTTAATAGAAAGATTTTGGATTTTATACTCGTACTACTATAAGATTTTGATCTCTTAAATCTAATGAAGTAATTTTATTTTTGACTAATAATGAATTTATGGTTTGTTTAACAATGTTTAGTTTGGTAATTTTCTTTACATTTTTTACAATTTTTTTTTCATTGGGGGAACAAATGTATGAGACAATTTGGTTGTTTGTTTCTAAAATAAAGAAAGTTACTAATTTTGGTGATTAGCAATGCTGTAAAAGTTATGGTCAATTTAATATATTTAGAAATTTGAAATTTCCATTTGAGATTGTTAGATACTAAACTAAAATTAACCTAAAAGAAGTTTTAGATTTGACTTTTTATATCTTAAATAAACATTTTCCCCTTTTCCTATGCTTAAAAAAATTCAATGCATTAATTTTATTCAAATACTCAAAATGTATCATCACAATATTAGTTACTAAATACTAATTGTACATCTATTCTAATTTCTAAAATAAATAAATAAATACAAACTTTTTTTGAGGAAAAATAAATACTAATACTAATTGCAGATGAATTATGTGAAGTCAAAATAATTACATTATTATGGATGGTAGATTGTTAAGTTACTTATGACTTTATAAATTTTGTTGGGTCAATCACTCCTAACTTAATGGGGATGTGTTTGGAAATGACTTTTAAGTTGCAACATATTTAAGCATAAATTTTTTACATAAAATTATTTTTTTGGACTTGATATTATATATATATATATATATATGCAAATCAATCTTGTGATTTCTTACTTTTATCCAAAGCATATGCATATGAAATGTCAAATCTCAACTCATTTTTTAAATAGAATGAATATATATGAATAGATAAGAACTCATAAGTTAATTTATAGTGGTGTATATATATATATATATATATAATATATAAATATAAATTTCTTTTCTCTCAAAACCATATGATTGGCTGGTTTCGGATGATTATCCTCCTTCTTCCTTTTTCTTTCATTTCATTAACCTCTTATTATTTAATTTAATAATAATTTAATTATAATTAAATAAATATTTACTATTTATTTGCAAAAAAAATTGTATTGAGGTTGTTAACTTGTTACACATTCTAGAATTTCTTTGCATACCAAACAGCTCCTCTATTTTCCCAGCTCAGCAAAAGGACCACGTGCACAACTGCATTTCACCGTGTTAGATTCAATCGCTTAAATCAACGGTTCAGATCTGTTCCGTACATTAAGTTAGTCACCCTATAAAAAGCTTTCACCGCCTCTTTTCTCCGTCCAACTTTCCTTCATACAACGCTGCAACTGCAGCTGAAAACCGAGGGTTGGCCTGAAATCAGGAAAACAAGAACCCAGATCCTTGCCTTATTTACATAAATCTACCTTAATTTTATTAATTATTCATTTTCGTACAAAATGCTTCTCAGAAGCGCATCAACGCCGTTACTTAACTCCCGGATCCCGCACTCGAAGGAGGCATCGCCGGAGCCGGAGTTTTTGCATCAGGTTTCACGAAGCCGCTCTGTTATGTTCACAATTACGTGCTCGAGCTCCATGTCGATGGGCTCCAGAGACGAGTCAAGTCGGAGGATGACGAAGGCGTTGTCGGAGACGGATCTGAGGGAATTGATGGTTCCCAAGATGAAAACCGTTAACAAAAATAATGGGATCTTGGGTGGCATCTGTGTTGAAGAGGAAAAGGAGGTGGAGGTGGAGGTGGAGAAAGAAGACGCCGAATTGGAATGGTGGAAAGCGGCGTCGTTGGGAGGAGTCGAAGAAGGGTGCGGGATCGGCTTTGGCGGAGGAAATTTCTGCGGAGGAGGAGGCGGCAGCGGCGGTGGAGGATCCGACGGTGGAGATAACGAATGGGGATATTGGGATTCCAATAACGGAAATGACAGTACCGAATCGTATTATCAGAAAATGATCGAGGCTAATCCTGGAAATCCGCTCCTCCTCAGCAATTACGCTAGATTCTTAAAAGAGGTAACTTTATTTCCATTTCCATCTTCTTATCAAAAAATGGCTGAAAAAGTTTGGAGTTTGATCTTGATGTTGGAATTTGGAAACAGGTTCGTGGGGATTTCGTGAAAGCCGAGGAATATTGTGGGAGGGCAATCTTGGCAAATCCAAACGATGGGAACGTTCTGTCTATGTACGGTGATTTAATCTGGAAAACTCAGAAAGATGCTCCAAGAGCTGAAACATATTTCGATCAAGCTGTTAAAGCTGCCCCTAATGACTGGTAAGAACGATTTCTTGTTCTTGATTTATTTTTCAACAATGGGGTTTTAGGATTTCTCAATGGTTACTGGAAATTTATGTCTTTCCTTAATGAAATTTGCAGTTATGTGCTAGCATCATATGCAAGTTTTCTCTGGGATGCTGAAGAAGACGAAGAACAAGAGGAAGAAATAGGGGAAATTTTGCGTATAGAATCTGAGCCAAAAAGCTTCTTTCATGGAGTTCCCCCAACACCTCCTCCATTGGCTGCTGCTTCTTAAAATCCTTGTGACATAGCTTTGTATATTTAGTTCTTCTGACTCCTGCTAATATATGTCATGTTAATATATGTCATATATTGTTTTCCCACTTAACCTTTTTCTTTTTCACCTTAAATTAGTTGTTCTTTTTGCACTTGTAGAAAAAGAGTGAGTTGAGAGCTCTGTTTTGCCTTTCTCATTCTTGGAGCCGTATCATGTAAAAGGGAAAATAAAGATATGGAAAATGAAAAATTTTCATTGGAATCTTTTGTTCTCTCTTATTTTACTGTTGATTTTGTGTTTAAGAATGCTTAATTTCTAGTTGAGATGAGCATGTTTTGGTTGGTGGTGTTCATTACAAGAAGCATGAAGGCTCTACTCAAGGAATTGATTCCTAGTTGTTTGATCTTATCAAGATTGCTAAGTGCCTGAACCACTGAATTAGATTCCTAGTTGAGCAAAAGATTAAAAGACAAAAGCCACTGTTTTTAGCTTAACTTTAGTGAATTGTTCTCATTATTCGTTGCTTTCAGGTGGTAATAAAGTTTGAGGAAGACAGAATATTCATTTTCTTATGCATTAATTAATAATCTTTTGGCTCAATTATTCGAGATAGTGGGTGCTTAATCCAACTTCATTTTTCTTTCTTTTTAGTTCACCACAGAACAAAAAGGAAGGCAAAAGGGGTAATATCTAGGAATAACATAAGAAGATAAAGACCTAATTGTTCATAGATTTTGCTAACCTACCTTGTTGGCTGGTGCTGATAACATGCCTTGGGCTCTTTTTGGTGTTTTTGCAGATTCAGAGGAGAACTTCCGAATTTTCATCATTATTGGAGTACATGACATGAGGAGTTATCTACAGGTCTCTGAGAAATTAGCACACAGCAGAAACTAGCTACGTGAATTGGAGACAAAGAGGGGAGCTTAGACACTAGACAGGATCAAATGATCCAAAACCAACCCAGAACTGAACCACTGACCAAACCAAGTCCTAGGAACACAACTAATACAATTGCAGATAATTCTGCTTCTGAAACTGGCACGGTCTTGGGGCCTAGGATCATCAACACGCTTGTTAGGTATCCGTTTGTCAATCCGAGCATAAACGTAAGAACAACTACTGGCACTTCACTCTTGAGCCAATTTGGTCCATGGAGGCAAGCAGTGAAAAGTGGATAGAATAAAAGCCTTGATATGCAACCCCATGTAGCTTTCTTAATGCTCTGCACAACATATATTGCAGTCAAAGACTTTCCTATGAAATCTGCCACATTATACATTGTGATCAGCAAAATAGGATACCAGTCCCCAAGAAGCTTGGATTCCAGATTCTCAGCTATGAATCCAGGGAAGATAGATAGGGTTACTATGTATATCAGGAGAATCCCAAGAGCTGGCCAGCAGACTTTTCTTGCCACTGTCCAAAACTGTGGCCTAGGGCAAAATGGCTCATCCTGAAGAAGTCTGTAATGCTGTCGCATAACCGGTAACTTATATAGCAAATTGCGGCAAAGAATGCAGCAAAGCAGGATAGTGGTGCTGACTATAAAGTAGAAGTGAGCACTTGCTCGAAGACCCTGTTCAGTTCGCGGAAGTGAAGCCTTAGTTATTATTCTCAGGATGGAAACCAGCACACCTGTCATCATCAGATGTTAGGATTTAGTTACATAATAATCTGAGGGTCAAACTGTAGATGCTACAGTAACTCATTTAGTCTTTCTACAGGAAAACAAGGGTGATTGGAAGAATAAAGGATAGCACTTGCATGGAATGAGTGCCATATTCTGAATTATCTTTTTTTGGGCAGACAGAAGATATGATATAGCTCATGGTCATGGATTCTACATTCTGACTACATATTTTACCTAAGGCTGGTTTGCACTTTTGAGCTTCTTCAAAAGGAAAAAAATTAAAAAGTGCTACTTGTATAATTAGAAGGCGATACGATTAAAGCTTGACCATTTACCATAGCTAAAACAAGGAACAAGTTTTGCTCTTTATTTCTATCTTGACCAACTTAAAAAGCATTAATTTGCAGGTACATGCTTTCTCATGGACTATTATGATTCCTGTAAGCCTATTTCGTTTTTTTATAATCCATATGCTATAGCACTCCAGATGGTTGAATCAGAAAAGCAAAAGGGTAAATCAGGGTAGGAGTTGAATAGTGAAAGTGTTACAAAGGTACCTGAAGAGGCAGTTCCAGCAAAAATAGCCTGCATGTACTGTTTTGGAAGCTTTCCAGCTGATCCTATTAAGCTTCCTGCTATCAAGCCATCTGCTACACCACATATCACAACTGCTGCAACTGTGACAAAATATGCAGCATTCGGTCTCTCTTTCGACCAGCTACCGCACGACACCCAGTCTATAGTTGGAGCAACCATTAGGGAGAGAATAAACATGGAAAATCCCAGGTTCATTCTAAATCTATGAGTCAACTTTCTGCTGCAGCGACCCCAAGTCATCATAACAACTAAAACCAGCACAGAGGAGCTCATATAACCTACAGAGAAGACCTTTTCAACATGCTTGGCAGGGTAAAGATAACCAAAGTAATCAACAGCTGTAATAAAAGCATTCCATGGAAGCAAATTGCCTGCACCAAGCAAGAAATGGATTATATAAGCAATTCTGTAAGTGTCCCTTGGCTCAGGCTGATCTACTGGAGCCTTTGGGTTTTCCATTTTTTGCATTTCCATTCCTGCAGGCTTTAGAAAGGTACCACTACCACTACTTCTTTACTAGTTTAAAACCCTTGGTTGGAATGTTATATTTATTGAAGTTGTGGAACATGATGAATTGACTTGTTGATTAGAAAGGCATAACCAAGCAAACCTAAGCTGATATAGAGCAAAACTCTTGTCTAACTCGGGGCGCTTAGCTGCTAGCTTGTCAAAGAGCTTTATATATATATATTTTAGTTGGCTTTAGTAGAACCAGCTTGAACTTTAGCCACAGCCAGTTTGGTTTAAAAAACAGCTTGACAGCTCTACTAAACTTTGATCAAGGATTTGATTGATGGGTTTGGGATTTGGAATCGATGGGGGCTCATGCTTGAAGAAAATATGCGCTGTGTGGGGACGATAATGGATGGGCAGAGTTAGAAGTACCCTTTTCTTTTTCTCTTATTTGCTGTACTGCTACTACACATGGGTTAAGAAAAGCATAACATTTCTTGGTATGATAATTGTTGTCAAGTTTATATATGTAAGAATCTTATAGAACTAAGGTGCTGCTGACAATTATTTCAGGACTTGCAGATAAACTCATCCGAAAGGAGATCAGCTAAAGGCTTAAAATTGTCAACAAAATTACTACAGTACTGCTATATATGGTACATTCCAGGATTCAAGATCAAAATTTGCTTCTTTCTTTCTCAACCGCCCATTTCAAAAGGTTTCCTTAATAATTTGACAATGCTTCTCAAATGGCTTTGGTAAGTTCGATATGATAGGTTAGTTCCACTGGTAAGGTTCCTTTCAAGGAGTCCCTCTCTGTTTTTGATTAGCCATCCATTCTTCTGCAGAACTTGATTCCTTCTTACAATGTTCAGAAAAAAGAAATCTATTATCTCCCTCTTTTGACATGTGTTGTTTCAACTTTCAACTTGTGTTTAGCTCTTACAAAGTTACAATTATTCCTCTCTTCTCCAGTTTCCACCCCTTCTTTTTCCCCTTTCCTTTCATTCTTTCTTTTCTTTCTTACTTACTTTTAAGGAAGCTGATAAACGACAGCACATTAAACAGTCACCCATCATTGTGTCTGCAGCAGCAGCAGCCACGTTGGATATATATTTGAAGGCCAAAAAAAAAAAACCCTGTTCTTCAACAAAGGTCAAGTTTCTTTTGGAAAAGAAAACAGAGGAAAATAGTTTATATACTGTTTTGTAAAATAATTCTATCATGATGAGTACAACTTATAATTGCTAGATTTCCATGATTGTTTTTCCTTCAACAATTCACACTGATTGACTGTGTGACAATGACACTATAAAAAGAAGCAATGGCTTTACAAAACTTTGCTTTATTAGGCATGCACTTGCCAAATTCCAAAATTATCTTTCATTTTGCTTAATCCAAAGTGATAATTAAGGAGGGTATGCATATAAATGGCTTTATGAAATAGTGGAAATCATAATTTAGCTTTCTTTATTTTATAATTTATAATTTTCCATAGCCAAATAAGATAAGAAAAATGTGGGTAATACTTTTTGACCTTTGAAAGTAGTAGTAATAATAATAACTTGGTTAACTTTTAAACTTTGTTTTATCCAATCTGCTAAACAAGCATGCCAAAGGGTATATTTCCTGATTATAAAAGGTGATTGATATTTTTAGGCCTAACACAATGAATGGTTTTTAAGTTTTTAAGATTAGATATAATATTCCAGATTACGTGACATTTGATTAATGACATTTGGGTATTGATGTTTTTCAATTGTTGGGATGTGAACAAACAAATAGTATACATCAATGAACAAAGGCATTTTAGGTATGTGCTACACTGCAGTGCTGGGCCATAAGTATATGAATTATCTGTCAAAATTTGTTCCCTAGAACTTGTAGTTTTCTGCAATAATAGTGTGCCGAACTGATCTTCTAATGCAGTTTATTGATTTATTTTATTTAATTTAAAAAAAGAACCCTGGTAGACATATTGAATTTGGACTAATTTGGAGTCGAGCTGCGTCGGACCTTACTTAGAAGGAAGTTCTTTCAACGTCTACTGTCAAGCTCTTTCAAACCCGGATCCTTGCTTAATGTAGTTTCTTGATACCAACACTAATTTTGATTTTCAATTTGTTCCCTTTATGGTATTGTTTCGGTCTTAGATAGAAATTTAGATCATATGGACTGGCTTGCGAATTAGATGATGATTTTGAGTTATTACTTGCTCCTGATGAAATGAAGCCTTTGCTGACAGCTAATGAGAGGGGAATCCCTTTTCCACGTGGTTTCGTAATAACTAGTTGGTATTTTCTGCTTGTTTTTCAAAAAAAAAAAACATATGCTTAGGCTAACAGGAATGGCTACATAATGAGTTATTTGGGCTTTGGGCCCATGAAATAATTATGGGTTGCTTCTCAAATTTTTTTGGTTATTTGCTTTGATTATGGGCCGATGGCTTCCTTGTTTTCTTTACAAACTACACTTGAGGCACGTTTCTCTTCTGGGTTACAGCCCAAAAATATTACGGTGTAAAATTAAATCTAATAACAGGGACTAAAATGAACAAGACTCTATTATATAGGGACTAATTAGGTAGTTGAACCAACTTTCTTTCACCTGGCACCTGCAATATAATAAAGAAATGGAAAATTAGAAAACCAAATTTATAATAATCCAAAAAAAAAAGGAAAGAAATGTCAAAAAAGCGCGCTTCACAGTGAAGTAGCACAGTGAGTAAGTGCGTGATTGTGCGTGCTGAGACGGAGAGAGAGAGAGAGAGCGAGCGAAGCAGAGACAGAAGAAAACTCAATGGAAAGAAACACTGAAACGACGCCGTCTAGCTCAATGCAAGACCCCGAAGCAACAAACCGCGGCGCCGGTGGCAAATTAAGGAGACAACCGCCGCGTCGACCACCGGCTACGCCCTACGCCCGTCCTCAGCAGAATCAGTCACTCCGTAGCCGCTTGCTCTCCAAGCTCGTTGATCCCGCTTGCCGTCTTATAGCCGGAGGCGCTACTAGAATCTTACCCTCTCTCTTCACCAGACCACTCCTTCCGCCGCCAGAACCTCAAACTCACGGTTAGTTAAAAAGTTT
>AWWV01010213.1:0-39233 GCA_001974805.1 Corchorus capsularis
AAGACTTTATGCTTTTCGTGTTTAATTAGGGTTTTTGAAAATGTGTAACTTTGCAAGTAAAATGAATTTGAAGCTTTTAATGATTTTTTTTTTCGTTTAGCTATTATTAAATGTTTAATTTCTGCGATTAGTTATTGAAGTTTGTTATTTCTGGCAGAAATAATTAACTTGGATGAAGGTATAGAAGAACAAGCTAACAGCGAAGATCAACCTTGTTCTTCAACGGTAAGGGTTTTTGCTCAAAAATCCTCTTATTTTTATTATTACTTTTAAAGTTGTTAAATCACATTGTAGTTGCTCTATTTAAGCGAAAAAATTGTTAATTTGATCTTTTCTTGATGACTTAGCTTGAACAAATATATTTTGGATTCTTTTTCCAGTTGGGAGTGCCCAAAACAACAGGTGCCAGTGAAAACACTGATGAACCAAATGCTGGTTCTGACTTTGCTGAACATAGAGAAGGCAATAATGGTGGCAGTACAGATGACGGGCTTTCAGAGGTTGAGAAGCTACTGAAGGGAAAATCATTCTCCAGGTGAATTGTTGTTGTCATGGATTATACATTCTCTCTGCTGTTTGTGAATTGTAACGATTTGTATGCTTCTGCCAAGATTGCCCGTAGATTGTTAACAAGAAATTACTTATAGTCCTAGTCAAGTCATTATGAATGAGCTTGTTTGATGTATTAATAAATGTATTCTTTTGTACCTACCTGTGCCCATATTCGTATCTGTGTTTGCTTCAATATCTTCAGGGTGATCATTTAGACTAGTTAGTGCGAAGAGTCAATTATCTACTATTGGTTTTACCATTAATAATCTATATTTTCCAGGGATGAAATCAATCGTCTGATAGAGATTATGAATTCAAGGGCTGCTGATGTTCCTAAAGTTGATCAGGAAAGTAAGGATTTAATCGTGTCTGCCAGAGGTGCCAAGGAACCTGTAGTTACTGAATACTCAAGAAGGTCAATCGGAGAAAAACATGATGGAAATAAAGCTGTATCGGGGTTGGCAACCCCCCTTCCCAAGCGCACTGTGAGTAAAAATCATTATAATAAGTTGTATTTAGTACTGAATTTGAAAGTTGTCTTATGTTAGTTGCTTGACTCGTTATGAGTTATGTGGAAAAAGATGCTAAAAGTATCCATGTGTAGATTATAAATTACAACAATACTAAACAACACTCTTCAAGCCATGTTTTACTAAAGATATATTCTATTATAAATCTTTTTATTGATGCTAATAGTTGATTAAATTCAACCAGATTTGACTGAGAATAATAATGACTAATTTTTTTTTGTTCCTGTTATCTGTTCTGATGAGTGCATTTTAGTTAACTTTGTAGAAACCACTTGAAGTCATACTATTATGTTATGTGTAGGTTTTGTTTACCTTTAACAAAACCAATTCTTTGAACTCATACTATTAAATTATTTATCAATTTAATCTCTAAGGGAATTATATGTAGGACAAGAAAGGGGTTGCATTGAATTAAGATGATTTTTCTGTTTGTTGGCAAGAACTTACTATAATTTTAGTGTTTAATTGGATTGGAGAATATGATAGTGATCTTCTGATAGGTTCAGAAAGGAAAGACTCAATTTTGAGAGCAAAACAAAACAAAATGGCAATATACTTACCTCCTGGTTTGGGTTGTCTAACATTACCCTGATCTGTGGTTAGATGTTAAGATTGGCGGTTGCTTTGATGTGGATCATTATGGTTGATAGCTGGCTATTCTGGGCTTTGAATATGATATTTGCGGCTGGTTGTGAATCTGAAAGTATGCTGGGAAAGAAAGAAGATAAAAGCTGTAAAATTCACATAATTTTGATTATTAACTTTAGGGTTTTGATGCTTAGATGCTCATTTGTAGAGAATTAATAGTCTTAATCAGTAAAAGAGTAAAAGATGAACTCAAGTGCACTCTATAATTAGATATAGTTATGACTACTTGTCAAGTTAATCATTTGATCACGGTTATTCAGTAGCTAAGTTCAGAACAGACTTGTGACAGGTAACAAGTTTATTAGATGTTTTCTGCAAGCTTACATATTGAAAGGAGATAGAAATTAGGGCTGGGGTCTTGACAGGAAAGATGAGAGAGGAGTGACTACTGCTGTTGGGCTAGTTGGGATGGGGAAGATTGGTTAGGATGAGCCTTGTGGGAGCTGCGGCATAAAAGAGACGTCTCTTTTCCTCGCATGGATAGAACGTCTCCCCTCTCTCATTCTCTCTAAAATGCACATGGTAATGGCTGCATGCTCATAGTTGCATCAATTTGCATAGCAAACATATATCTTCTGCTGTTAGGTACATCCATATTTGATGTGCTTGTCACCCTCATATCCTTTTTCTAATGTATTTGAAATTTTAAATTCTATAAAACCTTGCAGTTAACAGATGAAATTGGACTTTCACCAGTTGAAATTGCAAAAGCATACATGGGAAGCCGAACATCAGAACTAAACCTAGGTTCTAAGAGTATTATTTCAAAAGATGAAAGACCATCAGTGCTCAGAGATGATTTTGCATCGGAACCATTTGTTCCATTACCTTCTCCGAAGCCAGTCACAGGCTGGCCAGGTTCCATGGTACAGGATCAGCGTGGTTATCTAACTCCACAAAGTCAAAGAGGCAAATTTGGGCTTCAGAATTTTCCAAGAACCCCTTACTCCAGATCTATCTATTCAAAATCGAAATCCAAGGTGTGGAATTTTAAAATTTTGTTACAACTACATTTGCTCCATTACATGAGAGATGGCTGAGTTTTGGTTCTTCCTTGCAATCAGTTTGCTAGAGTACAAGACGAGGGTAATAGTTTCCTGAACAGTTCATTCTCTCCCTTGCCACAATCACGCACTCCTGGGCAGGTAATTTTGCATGATTAGTTGTCGTAATGGTGCTCCTGATTATAATTCTAGTATAGTGCTGAATTCATATATAATATATATGCATGTGCATGCACACTGGCACCTTTTTTTCTATTTCCTAGTATGCATTGTCTCATTGTGAAGTCATGCCATTTTCAGTTTTTCACTGTGCATTATTGAAGTTGATATTATCTCTAGCAGGTAATTTCAGATTTAGTGCATAAATACCTTAGTTAAGGCTATTACATATTACGCATTGTTCTTGCGGTGCTACTGAGACTGATTTATTGATTAGCTGAGAAGGCTAAGTGAATTGAGATGGTTTGATCAGATGATCTTTGCTAGTCTTAAAATGAATGTGTTAGTTTTAAAATAAATACCTTAGTTAAGGATGTGAAGGATGTGAAGGATTTTTCACTTGGATTTTGAAATGAAAGGTCGTGCTGGAAATTTTAGTTGTAGCTATTTTTTGTCTGTCTGTTTTTAAAGCAAAGCTTTTTTGTTTTCCATATGGCTCATATGATGCGTGGATAAAGAAGTTTTCTGGTTGGTGGATAGTGGATCTTTAGGTTAGTGTTGCTTGTTTTGGTTTGCAGAATAGAACAACATGGTCCCTAGAATTTTAGTAGTTAAGCTCATGTAGAAATGTGAAGTCCTGGTTTGTTTTTTTAATTAGTAATGTTCCTTTTTAATGAGTAAGTTCTTGCTTTGGGTGATTGGACTGTATTTGAACAGATAGCTTCACTATCTTTGTACCAACAAAATGAAGTGGCTTTACTGTTACTAGCCTCCATAGGCTCGTTAGAGCTTTTCTTTCAACATGATCTTTGAGCAAAGCGGCAGGGCAAATGTGACTACGTATAGAGAAGTTGGGCAAATGTTACTTCTGATGCATGTATAAGTGTGTATAATGTGTCTCCTGATGCAGTGTTTGCTCGGTCTTTATTATTATGTTATAAATAATAGTTATCTATAACCTTATTCTATGAACATTTATTAGATAAATAATGTTTACCTAGATTGGACGATATCTAACCCTTATATTTGTTCTACCTGCAAAGCTGGATGTATACCAAAAACTGAATAAGGGATTATACATCAGAATCTAGCTAGTTGCGTTTTGATGAACTGAACTTTTATCAGTGCATCTATTTGACTCAATTCCGTTGCTTGCTGAACTGCATAGTTGAAGCTGGGGAGCAACATAGTGGACGATGGTCGTGGATCTGTGGGACCCATGTGGAGAATTCGTCATAGGGGCACTGCAGAAACTCCCTCCAGAGGATCTGTTTATTCTCATTCATCCTTAAATGGTCCTTCTCCAGTGGGAAATTCCAGTGCTTCCAAAGGTTTATTTCCAAAGAAGAATCTGGAACTAGGAGGCAATAGCTCTTCTGTTTTCTTGACAGTAGATAGTAAGTTGGGGAGCTCTGAAATGGTTATCCCACCTGTCCATCCACATTCTAGTCAAATGGCTAGGACAATATTGGAGCATCTTGAGCGAAATCCAGCCACTCCTAAGGAGAAGTCAGATGAGTTAAAGATAGCCACTTCGTGGAAAGGATCTCAATCTTCAGATGCTAATGCTGCCATCTCAAAGGGGCACAATAGTTTCCCATATTTAGGACGTGATTCTAAAAGCAAGGATCAAATCGACAACGGAAATTCTGCTCAGGGGAATGAGGATAGAGGGAAATCAGTTTCTGTTGCTTTTCCAGAGAGTACCATTGAGGCTAAGAATGTGAACCAAAGCACTTATGCTTCAGATTTAAAATTTGACGGCACTGTTTCAATTTTTGCGTCCAAGGTATTTTCATTAATTCATCCTAGTATTATTGTTTTCTGACAATGCATACTTTCAGTAAGTCTTCTGCATATACTAGTGTATCTATCATTCTCAGGGCTTAATGCTATCCATTTTGCTAAATATTATTCAAGTTAGTTTTTGATTTTGGTATAACCAGAATATGTTTTAACATGCAAATTACAGGCTCACGGAATCTTATAAAAGGAAAATTAACCTGTTTTCCCCCAACTTTTGGCCTTTTGGGAGATATTATGAAGAAGATGATAATGATTTTTATTTTGAAGTTCACTATGATAAATATATACCTAATTTCATTTCATTATCCCGACTTGGAAAGTTAAAGAAACATAAATTGTTCTTCTCTTAGATTGGCAAAAAGCATACCATCATTTCCTCCCTTCCATGAATCAACTATGAGATTTTTATTGGGTTACTGATCTTGTGATCATATGATGCAGAAGCAATATGATTAACTTATTCTGTGTTTCGTTTGTCAAGTTGGCCTAGGTTTATCAAGCACTTTATTTGTAGTTGCATATGTCATGTATTCTGTTTTTTTTTTTTACCTGTTAATAACTCATTAATGTACTTCAAGGAATGCCATACTAATCACTTTTCGGGACAGGATCTCCCAAAGGCCACTGATGCTGCTATGTCCGAGGGTCGACAGAAGAACTCCTTGGGAAATAAACCAGTTTTGCCTTCTATTTCTGTCAGCAAGCCTCAACAAAGATGGATGTTTACACAGGATAATGGCACCGGTTTCACTTTCCCTGTTCATGCATCCTCTGGCGTTTCTTCTGAGCCTCCAACACCATCCATCATGCCATCGCTATCAGGTAGCAGTCCGAATCAGCCCAAAGAGGGAGATACAGAACCTTCATATAGTTTCGGCTCAAACAAATCGACTCCTGACCTTGTTTTTTCTTTCCCTTCGACAAGCAACGCTCCTAACCATGTTGAAGCCTCAGATATCAAGTATAACTTCGGATCCGATAGGTCATCAAGATTATCTTTCAGTTCAATAGGAAACAATGCCATATGCTACTGACAAAGAAATGATATATTTGATTTTCCTTGGCTATATTTTTACCTTTTTTTCTCATTCTTAATATAGGAGCTTAGAAATGTTTTAAAGCGCAAGAACCCTATATTAAGTTGATGTTAGGATTTAGTGCCCCTTGTTATAGGTATAATAAGGTTGATACTATAATCCTCCATATTTTTATGAGAAATAGAAACAACATATTTGCAACAAAATTTGTGATTGGTTGTTTGTTGAATATGCTAAACTTTCTCTTTGGATTAAAGTGGTATAACTTTGCATTATTCCCATTCTTGGCTTTTGGGAACTTGTTGTCTGCTGTGTGTAGATAAGGAAGAAAGGGAAGATCAGCCTGGATGATTGGAGCTAAAACGTGGCACAATTCCTGTTCACATATTGTAAGAATTCATATAAATAAAAGAAAAGGGAAATTACCGAACAGGATTCCAGAGGAATCACATGTTTTTGGGGAGTTTTGCTCCGATTTTCACAACAAAGAAGGAAAGAACTTATCCCCTGTTTGGAGTTTGGACCCCACCCCCACCTTGAAAGATTTAGATAGAAATTTGCCAGGGAAAGGGAAAGCAGATGCATGCATATTATACCCCACACCCACACCTTCTTCAACTTCATCAATTCAATTCAAACATAACAATGGAAATGGAAACTCCAAAACTCCAAAAATCACAAGGTCCAAAGAGAAAGGGTTTATTTATTTATTTTTTAAATATATATTTTTTAAACTGTGGGTTGGGTTGGGGAAGGAAGAAGGAAGAAAACAAGTTTGAAATGACAAGGAAATGAAAATGAATGAGGTTAGCAGACATGAATTTGACATTTCAGATTCTTATGTCAGAACTGCATGCTCTTCTTACTGCAGCTGTTGTTTGCTGTTGCTCTGCAACTCTTTTTTCCACTTTTCATAGTTTTTCTTTTTATTTCTTAATTACTCCCCACTATCACCACTACCACCCACCAAGGCACCAATCCATTTTCCCCTTTGGATAAATTTAAGTAGCAAGAAAATCTATTTTGCCAGCTTGTGATCTTTACTACTACTACTAAAATCCAATTGCTGATCCCGATAACATTCAATCATTATTACCCCACTCTTCAAATTTACATGCAATTCATTCTCTTGCATTTCATACTTTTTACCTTCATTATTATCAGTCAAAGATACCTTCAATAAGTTACTCAATTAGTAGTAATTAACTCTTAATCTTAAGCAAGCTTCCACTTCTTAGTTTACTTAGCTTGCCAATGTCTTTTGTCATTAATAAGCATTCTTCTTTTTAATTATAGATCTAAACCAAATGCCTTAAGGAAGGGATATATAATGTAGATCCAAACCAAATGTCTTTTGCATGCACTAACCACTAAATTAAACACTCGGTTATCAAGTTATTCTCTATTTAATTTCCACCTTCTACACAATTATGTCATGCACAAAGTCTGTAAAAAACCAATTGACAAATGGAAATTTATCAGCAGGGACATTGGAACTTTATATCCTTAATGCCTTGATTGACAAGGATAGGGAAAGGGTTATATACAAATAAATAAGAAGAGAATTTTACTTTTTTTCCATATGAGCCCCCATCTATTGATGCATATGAAAAAAGAATCATATAGCCTATACCATTTCTAGGTGTATATCTCTACATATACATCTATTAATAAATAGGATTGGTTAAGGTTTCTTGTATATATGCAATCAAAGAGAGAAAAAAAAAAGGCAGGTACATATATAGATAGTTATAATTTCAATTCAAAGTTATATTAGTATACTATATGGAGTATGTCTTTATAACTTTCCCATTGAGAATAGAGAAGTAGAAGTGGAGACCACATTTCCACTTCACCTGCAGCTGTTTTCAAAGAGAGAGAGATGCCCTAACATTAGCCTGTGTCTCTGCCCCCTCCATTTTCATTATTCTAATGATGAATGATGATCACATTGTTCACCAAAAAAAGGAAATTTTAATGATTCTAATATAAAGTTAGATATTGGGAATGAATAATTACATGTAGAAATTCAGTCAACAGTTTGAATGCAATAATAATATATAGCAATATATATAAAGGGTTTGGTCTACATATATAAAAGCTCTAAGAAATGCTTTTTATTGGAGATTCTATATGTGGATGTTTAAGATGGAAATGCCATGAAGCAAAAATGGTGGTCCAAAATTAACATTATAACTTTTGACAGAGAGATTATGGCTTGTGAGTTGTACTCTCTATGCTTGGACAATGGACAGACAAAGACTTTTCTTAGATACTATATACTATTTTACTTTTGAAACCCCAAAAATATGTACAATTAAAAGAAAAGAGAAAAAAAGAACACACACTTAACAAAAGGAGAGAATTGGGAATAGCTTTCTTTTCCCATTCACTCTTTGAATAATTCAAAGCAAAAAATGGGAACTTGGCCTACTTTCTATATATATAGAATGATGTAATTAAGGTTTCAATTTGACAGCTTCAAGGGAAGCAGCAACTATACTTTGCCGGTCATATATACTTTCATGCAATAAACTTACCTTTCCCCCCTTCACTTTCCCTTCTACTTTTTTACTTTGTTTCATTGGAAAAATATTTTCTACTTCAATTAAGGAACTATGTGCTTTGCTTGCTTGCATATTTGCATATTACATCCCAAAATTTTCTATTAAATAATAATATATATTATAACAAATTATATAGCTGTATTATAAATTATATAATTAAGAAACTACAAAGCAAAGCTCATCAACATTGGCACAAGGGAAAGAAATAAGTGATATTTTACTTTAATTATGATCAGAGTAATTAATTAGTTGAAGTGATATTGAACAGTGCAAGTATAGCTTTGCCAAACTAAACAATATAGCTAGGGTAGAAAATGCTGCTAATTGTCTACTTTGCAAAAGATAATGAGACAAAAATATAAGGGTGTATAATTAGTGCTTAATTTTTAAATTTGTGCAGGTTTCTTAAGTTGACATTTATAGAGTATTTTTTTAATTGAAATTTGCAAATATATATTTGATGTACATATAAAATATCCATCAGTAACAATAACTCAAATTTAGTTATACATTTATTTAGCAAGCTATATATCATACACCTTTAAGTACAATGACAAAGCTGAAAATAATTATGATATAATGTTATTTTTTTTCTTCAAATCATAGCAGATAACAGTTAAAATTTCACTCTTTTCCCTAATTATTATAATCCATTGATTTCAATAAGCACAACTAGAAAAGTTATACTATTGATTTTTATTATTTCTATACTTTTTGAGCAAGAGTAGGATACAAAAACAAATAACTTCGATATAGAATTTGAAGTTTTATTTTAATTACTCTATTAATAATTAATCTCATGACATTGAGCTATGCAAATTTAAGGGTGTTTTCCTTGACCAGAGCCGAATGTACATTGTTTATACATGTCATATTCTTCCTACTATATATTAATTATCAAGTAAATTTTTATAACATGATCATTATGATAACTTGTAAGCTAAGACAATCTCTGATAAGTGCAAATATTCAGTTTTAGACAATGTGCAAAAAATTAAGTTTTAGGTAGATCATATATTAATTAAATAATTCACATATATACAATTAATGAAAGTAGTAATACACTCATACCTTCATGATGAAACATTGTTAAATTAAAATATATGCATGATCAATACAAAAACAATACTATAATGGAACCTAGAAAGCAACCTAAAGCTACATGTATGCAGTATTTTTGGTAATAAAAACATATATGCAGTATTAAGAATGACTTAATTAGTTACTACTCTAATTAATTTCTAAGATTCTGATTCAGAAATTAAAGAAGATATAAACATCACAGTGGATTTATTTTAGTAATTATATATTATATGTGTTCACTTGATCATAAGTGGATATAGGAATATATATAAAGACAACAACTGAGTTCAAGAAAAATATAACATAAACAACTTAAGGCAAATTATAGAAGTACTTAAGAAATTAAGACATTGGGTCAAGACTTTCTTCTTAACTTCTTCAACCATAGCCTTCACCCAAAGAGGTCCTTGAATCTTAAATCATCTCACTTATTCAGCAGTGCAGTCCTTGACATCAGATGCTTCTCAGAAGCCTATAAATATAGTTCAAAATGACAATAAATGAATAAATTAAACATTAAATAGGCAAATCAGATTTTATCAATGCTGTTTTTTTTTTCCCTTCAATTATCCATTATTAATTAACTTACTTGGTATGGCTTTGTTGGAAGAAAAACAAGAAAAAGAGACTTAACAATATGGTCACATGAAATCACCTAAAGAAAACACCCATGACATTTTATGCTTGATTATAATTTCCTTGATCCTAACAAAAAACTTGATTATTATATGCTAATTGTTTTCTATAGTTCCCATCAAGTTATATGCTAAATGTGTTTAACTTCAAGGATCATTAATTACAAAAAGGGTTGATTTTCATCTTATATACAAAATAGGGAAGCTTTGTAAATGTAGGTCTCATAGCATCTGTTTCATCATAAAAGAAGCATTTTACCTTATTAAGCAAGATAAATGAAAAGTTGGATTTCATTTTGTTTTCAACTTTACCTTGTTCAATTTGTGTAGCTAAAGAGAAACTAAATTTTATTTTTATTTATATATATCAGCAATTATCTACTTAATTAGTACTTACATCATCCAGCTTATTTTGATTGTTGGTTTCCAGCATCAGCCCAAAATGGATATGAGGGAAATGTGCCCACTAGGTAAAACCAAAAAGAAAAGTCAATAACCAAAAAGATTTGATATGAAATCTCACAAAGTCTGTGCTTCTGATCATCAATGCAGCCTTTGTGAATTAAATTAATAACTTACATTCTTAGCAGCAGTGCTGAATGCTTCCCTATGACTGATATCAGGATTGTTGGCCTTGATCCTTTGAATCTCCTCTCTACATAATATAATTTATCATATTTTATTAACTTTCACATTTAATAGTAAACTAAGCTATAATAATCATACATAATGTTAAAAAAAGAACATTAAATTCATAATATATAGTTTCGTACTTTATGAATTGATTGTATGCAGAAGGTACCCGCTGCCTCTTCTCGGGAGCTGAACATGAAAGTAACATTACCTTAGTGAGTGACTTGATTACATATATATGAACTAAAATAATAATATGAAAGAAATTGAAATCATTTTTCTTAATTAACTAATTAAGAAGTACTAATTAACTAATATATAATCAAATGAGATTGTGTTTACTTAATAACTTACGTCGATTAACTACCCTTTCTTCAGTAGCATTGGTAGCAGGAGGTCGAATTGAGAACTTGTTGTTGCATTTGGAAGATGAACCCAAATCCATCCTGTAGTTATGATCCTGTGCTGCATAATTGGGTGCCTGCATTTTTTTATTTTTTCAATCCAAAAAGAAAAACTTAGATCAACATAAAATTAAATGTAATTGATCTCCATCAATCAACAAAGAGAAAATAGAAATGTTTTTTGTTTTTTGTTCCATTGGGTCCTTTCATTTTAGGCAAACATGGCCATGGGGCACTTGCATTCCTCTTTGTATAACTAGCTAGTTTTGTTTTATACTACTTCAATACTAGGGGAAAAAAGAAGAAGAAGCAATAAATAGAAGAGGTACACGTTGAAGTTATTAATAGGAGAGTTAGAAAAAATTTAAAATAGGGGAAAATAAAGAAAAAGAAAGAGAAGAAATAAAGCTGAGAAGATTGAAGTGATGTTTTGAGAGAGAAAAGGAGCAAAACCAGCATTGAAGTGACTGAATCAGTTAGAATTGTAGCATCATTTTAAAGAGAAAAAGAGAGACCTAAACTAAATCGTTGAAACAACAAAAGGGCCCTTAAATTTAAATTTCTCTTCTAAAAACCGAAGGATCCTTATTTCCCTTTCCTTTGTTTCCACAGTAGAAGACAAATTTCTCGAAAAGAAATCATTAAACCTAAGAACCCTAACTTACATGTCAATCAAATCAAGTCACCTAAAGCCAAGACCCTTTGAAAAACACACAAAAAAAAAAATACAAAAAGCGGCTCCAAATTTACTGTTTGAAAAGCCCAAAATCTTTATATAAAAAAAATATGCCTAGCTAGGCTTTAGAGGGTCCGGATATACAAGACATAAATACTTAGTTTATGTTAAAGCCCCCTGTCGCAGGGCCGCAAAATCCAGCTCTCTACCCTTAAAAGCAAATAAAATAGGTTTTGATCATGGCGGCTGCTAGGGTTTTCTGTGACTGTAACCAGAAACAAAAAATGGGTTGTTTCAGAAAGTAAAGAACAGAAGTTTTTAATTGATTTCTCTTTGAAAACAAGATTTTGTTGTACTGCCCCAAGAAACCCTAGATTTTAAAGGGTTTGAAGAGCCTGAAAATAGGGAAATTAATTATATTTAGGCTTTGATTTGAAGAGCCTGAAAATAGGGATAGTTTATATATAAATAACCTGAATGTCTTGCCATGCCAGTGACTGAAATGCAGCTGCCATGTTCACGGACCATAGATTGGTGCAGTGCCCACATCGGACGGTCACAATGTCAAACAGGCTGCTGCATGGAACACTCACCTGCACAAAACATTCCAATTACTATCAATCATCTCATATAATATATAACTCTTTTTAATATTTCTGCAAAACAAAAATTCGATTCTAAAAAATCCCAGATCAGCCATGATTCTAAAAATTGGGTTTCTTTCAAGATAATATCAACTTAAAAGAAAAAAAAGACAAAAAGGACAGGAAAACAGAGAAGAAGGTGACTACTAGCTAGGTTTCATGGAAGAATTGAATAGCTTTGTAATACCAAAAAGTTGAAGGAGAAGAAGAAGGGAAATGGGTTTTGTTTTTTTGGGGTTTGTTTGATCGAAATACTACTAAAAGTAAGGGTGCATGGTGGGTTTCTTAATGAGTTTGGGTTGGGTGTTTTCTGGGAAATGACCAGAAAAATGAGAAATGGGGGTTTTCCCAGTTAGCTAAAGAAACTGAGTTAGCAGAGTGTGGCAGTAAAATTAGCAAGGGAAAGGTAAGTAACAACAGTAGTAAACCAAGTAAGTTGAGGAGTTGTCTTCATCAATTTTATCAACTAAATGCTTGTTTTTAGACTTTGGACGTTACAAAAATCCTCTTCTCTTTACCCTAAATAACATAATTCAAACATGTTAGTAATAATCACTTCATCTTCCATCTAACCTCTTCCTCTTTCCTAGACTTCTCTCTATCTATCTATGGTCTTTGTTTGCATTACTATGACTTTTTTTGACTGCAAAAGAAAGAAGAAAAAGAAAAGTCCAACGATGGAGACCTGACCTGACCTTACTGGTTTAATTTAAGATAAACAAGAAACCCCAGAAATTAAAAAAAAAAAGAAACGAAAATCAGTAAAAAAGAACACGAGAGGTCTGATCACAGAAGCCAAAGACAGCTTTTATCAGGATCTAAATCCTTCTTTCTTGTAAGACATAACAAATGGGGAAACAAAAAACCAAACCAAACCCAATTTGAATATGTAACAAGTTAGCAAGTGGCCTGTTGAAGAAAAAGGCAGATCCCCCCCGCCACATTAAAAAAAAAAGAAAGAAAGAAGAGATCAGATACCGCAAGAACTATGTTGCAAAAGTTGCAAGGGATATAGCAGAGTTGCTCAGCCGCAACATCGACGCAGCTCGACATCTCTTTCAAGTTTCAACCCAAAAAAAATATTATATAAATCAAAAGCAAAAAACAAAGAAAACCCAATAACGAAAAGAGAAACCAAAGCTCTCTTCCCTGCAACAAGTAAGCGAAAGATCACAAGAAGAAAGCAACACTTGGAAGCCAAAGGAGAAAAAAAAAGAAAGGAGCTTTTTTATTCCCTTCAACTCCTTTGCTTTAAAACCGGGCTATAATGTATCACAACAGTAAACTAAATGTCCTTTTATATATAGGGAAATAGTATAAAAAACTTATTCGGAGAGAGAAGAAGAAGAAGAGAGGGTTCAAAAAGAAAGAAATTAAGAGGAATCCAAAGAGGTACAATACAAGAAAGAGCAGGTAGGCCAATATATGGTGAAAAAAAAAGGAGAGTTTTGCAGCAAATGCTGGGACCTAGAAAAGGGTAATAGTTTCTTATGGGAAACCGAGTTTAGTTAAAGATTAGTAGATTAGTTGCTATTGGTGAGTTTAAAGAGGTTAGGGTTTGTGGAAGGAGAAGGAAAAAAGAAAAAGAAAAGAAAAGAAAGAGGAAAGTTTGGCAGTATTATTAGCAAGTCGAAGGGGAAAGGGCTGTCAAGATTATGCTTGTTGGCTGTTGCTATTATGATGAAATGAGTTATGAGTGTGACCCCTGAACCCTGCTACACCGCCAGCGGACGAGGGGGGCGATTACCCTCTTTTCTTTCAAACTCTATATACATACATACATACAAATATATACATACCATTTCTACTTTTTATTATAATTGTATCCCTATATAAAATGTGCCTTGTATTGGTAAATAAATGCAGATATGCAATCAAGAAAAATGAAAATAAGTAGCAGTCGTAATATTTTTAACAATTAACTAGAGGTGATTCTCGTACCCAAGTTGTCGTTAGCTCAGCCTATGAGTGCAGAGTGCTTGGACCGTGAGGTCTTTGATTCAAGTCACACGGAATGTGAGTCTAGTTAGTTAGTTTGTTTAGTTGGTAATTACTCCCTTCGTCCCATATTATATGTTCATTTTGACCTATATCACAAATATTAAGAAAATTGGTTGGAACACAAAATTCTCTAAGACTTTGACCATACTTTACAGTACTACCCCAAGTCCCCAACTTTACTTAATTACATGTGTTTCTCTTCCCACATTTAATATGGGTAAAAATTAGTCAAAAGTATCTTGATTATCTAAATGGGACAGATAATTTGTGACAAAAAAAAAGTCTCAAAAAGGGATAGATAATATATGGGACGGAGAGAGTAGTTTATTTGAGACAACTAATATAAGTAATTTATTTAAGAAAAGTTCTTAGTTTAGCTTGAAATGATGGAGCATATAAAGAATTATTCTCATCTTGATAAGATTCCATCGTAAATCCTAAAAAAGAAAAAACAGAGGTAGTTTTGCTTTTAAAGTTAACATGGTATATAGTACTACCTCCGTCCCATATTATCTGTCCACTTCTATTAGGGGAAAAGTGGACAGATAATATGAGACGGAGGGAGTATAAGAATTTAGTAAAGTCAGAATATTAAATCCTCATAATTAACAACCTAATAATATTGTAGTACTTAATTTGGTCCAAAAAGAATGATGACGTAAAAACGTGTATATATATCTTTATTTTGTGAAGGGTTTTTGACATCTACGACAAAGGGAGTAATATATATGGACCCTATTACAGTTGGATTCCAAAAGTATTTTTCTTTTTCTTTTTTCGACTGCTTATGAGGCAAGTTGTGTCTTTGCTGCAAAATAGAAAAGGAAAATAATCGAATTAGAGGCAATAGACTAGAATTCCCCCTCTATTTTTAATATATAGTTAGAGATTGTTAATTGAATCAATTTAGGAGGAAGAGCTTCCCATTTTCTTAGGTCCAATTCTCTGCCACTTATATTATATATGTCTACTCCTAAATAAGAGAAATAGAAATAAAAATAAAGAGGGTAAATTACATTGCATTAATCTAGCTAGCTGCTTGGACTATATTGGCTCAATAAAAAATATACATATGTGTATGTATATCATTAATTTCATCTTTTTGGGTGGAGAATTCTATATAGGGTGTGCTCTCACATACCATTTGACTATTTGAGTTGCTTTGTTGTTTGAACCAAGAAGTACCTTGGGCAGGAAATTAATGGCGTCTGAATCAGACACTGCATATTGTTTTGTTAGTTGTACAGATATACAAAGTTAATAGTACTATAAAAGGGTAAATATCAAAATCAGGACTAAAAGTTGGGGAAGTGTTCAATTTAGTCCTAATTTTTTAGTTTGAATCTAATTAGAAGTTAAAATTTGCGTCGTCAACCAAATTAGACTTATTTCTGACAGAATACGCCGTTACCATTACCACGTCAGAAAAACCATGTAATACATTATGGCGCGTGCACTACAAGCCTGAGTTCCGTCAGAAATAGGCCTAATTTTGTTGATGACCCAAAATTTTAGGTCTAATTAGATTCAATCTGAAAACTTAGACCTAAATTGAGCATTTCCCCAGCCCAAGTTTTAGCCCTGATTCGAATATTTATCCGATTACTAGTCATCACTTTCACGTGCCTTGCACGTGACCTAATATGTTTAAATTAAATTAAAATTAAAATCTTAAGTATACTACCAATTTTATCTTAAAGAAAATTATTATTATAGCTGGCAAAATTTCACTCGAGTATGTGTATCCGACTTGATCGCCTGAAACCAAACATTATCCAACCCGATTCGACCAAAAAATCCGCTCAATCCGAAACTGAAATGACCTGATCTCAAATCCTTAATGACCCGAACCTGAATCAACCCAAATCATATCAATCCGAGAGATTAAAATAAAATAATTGCACATTAGGGAAATAATAAATTTTAATCATAATAATACATTAAACTATTAAATAGAACATGCCAATCACAATAATTTTTTAAATTAAAATGGTAAAAATAAAATAATTATATAATATTGAATTTAATTAAATGAAAATAGAGTTTTTAGTAGAATAAAACTGTATATTAAAAATTTTAATATATCCAATTTTTATTGAAAAATAGTAAAATGGTAAAAATAAAGAAATTATAAAGATATTAGATTTAATAATTGAATAAAAATAGAGTTTTTAGTAGAATAAAACTACAATAGTTTAAGCAAGTGCATTTAAGAAATATATTCAAAAAATAAGGGTATAATGGTCGATTCAAAAGTTTTACAAAACTCGTACTTTTATATCTATACTATATTAAAAAGTACGTTCAGCTGTAAAACTTTTGAATCGCCTATTATATCCTTATTTGTTAAACATATTTCTAAAATGTCATTGTATAATTAATATTTTAATTCATTAATTAATATGTTATATATCTTTTTTATTTTAGACAAACTCTTAACCAATTTTAATCTCAACCAAACTCACAATTTTAATCTCAACCAACCTCTTCAAGGTTACTTCCAAAATTATTATCAAAATTATTAATATATTTGATTAAATTAATATATCCACTTAACCCGTAATATATAATTGGAATTGGACTAAGAAAACCCGTAATATATAATTTGAATTGGACTAATAAAATTCAACCCGTAATATATAATTGGAATTGGACTAAAAAAATTCAATTTGATTACTTATATACAAAATGGATTAAATTTTAATATAGATAAAATTTTATGATCATTATACTTCTCATTTTTTGTCTTTACTAACTCTAAGTATCTATAGCAACTTAACATTTTATTATGTAACCAGCTCTGTTAGAGTTCATAGTTCCGAATAGCCTAAAAATAAACAAACAAGTCTGATTCCTATTTATGTTCGTTTGTGTTGAGAGTTGGGTTGGAGAAAAAAACTGTAATTGCTATCCTTAATTTTCTTTCTTGGGGAGTGAATATATATTGTACTTGGATTTAGAACCTATTTGTCTCAATGTTATTTTGCTAAAGAATTTGGCTTCAATTTTGAGACTTTTTATTACTCACACGAGTGTTAGCACCTTTATATAGAGATTCTGCTTAAATTTTGTGAACTTAACATGAATATGACCCCCCGTCAATTTGTAAGCAGAAATTTGTAGTTATTTATAAATCACCGTTCATAATTTTTTATTCAAAGTATTAACTTTTTAAAATACTCAACGTAGTTCATAAATAAATAGTCATAGTTATAGAGATCTATGCCACGTAGGCAGCTCCCTCACTCCATTTCGAATAAGTTAATATTGAGGTTGCTTGGTGCGAAAATGAATTTTTGGGATATGGAATCAATAAGTGACTTGGGTTTGAATGAAGCTCAAACAATTCTACTTACTACTCCTTTAAGATAAGATAAACGCAAACAATACTAATTATAAGATAAGATAAACACAAAGCATGATGTGGAATCAATATAGGTTAGTTGGGTGTGAGGTAGTTGTTGATTATTAAGAAGATAAACACAAACCATGATCGTTAATGATCATTAATATTGAGATTGATTTGGTTTGCTATGGTTCATATTAAAGTGGTTTGGCTATAATCTAATCGTGCCTTTAAAGAAAAAAGTGGTATGGTTGTGAATATATATGGTTCTGGGATTTTCAGACTCTTCTCACATGAGCCATTGACTGTATTTGGCGGGTTTGTTTATATTATTATTAGTTGCCAATTCCTTATTAATATTGGTTTGAGGGTTAGTGTGAAGGCTCTAAGTTCTTTGTCCAAAACAAAAATAAGGCTCTAAGTTTATATTAACGTAGGAGGTTAATCTTATCAGTTTTCTTAAAGATAAATACAACATTCTCTGATTTATTACCTTTGCTCTATTGCTTTTGTGGCTTTTGATAGGTTGTACTGTTGCAAATAAACACTTGACAAAGCCGTTCTTTCATTTTTCCTTATGCACCAAACAAAATATTGTTTTTTTTGCCAAAAACAAAATATAATCCAAAGTTGGGAATTTACGAATTTACATGAATTTATTTCAATGTATCTTGATGATAATATAATATATGCTTTTACTTCTAATTAAATTCATTATTATTTAATTGTTTGTTTTAATTTTTTTTCCAGAGTTTGTTTTAATTGAATATTGTGATTTTCTTATTATTTAAAGATATAAAATATATTTGGTTCACATGCGTTGAGCTACGTACGTAAAAGTGAAAACTAGTATAGTAAAGTGTGTATACATATATATATATATATATATATATATATATAGTATAGATCATATAGATAATCATATCACAAATGGGAGTTGTTGACTTGGCAAGTCGAGTAGTCCATCGCAATTCCATCCAAATTAGGAAAATTGAAGGACTTAAGATTTGTAGTTGTGGTTTCTAAAATATCGGTTTAGAAAAATTGTTTTTGAAAAATGTTTTTGAAAATTGCACTAGAAGAATATAACTAGTTTTTAGTATTGCCATGAAAAAATGTGTTAGAAAAATAAAATGTCTAAAAATGATATAAGTAAGGAGATAGAAAATTGCGTTTTAGGTGAAAAGCGTTTTTTTTTAATCTTCAAACACAATGCCAACCTAGGTCTTAATTGATTCAAACAAAGTTTGTAGGGGTGTATTTGATAGTTTTCACATAATTGGAGGGTTAATTTTACTTTGGACCAATTCATTATTTCATGTTATATATATATATATATATATATATATGATAGACCAATTCATTATATATTAGGCTCAACAATAGCATTAGAGTCATTATTCCTGCATGACAATAAAGAATTAATCCGTCATTGTAGTTTAGTATATATACCTGAATTATGTTATAAATATGTTTTAATTACTATGTTAATTTATACAAGTTATATTAGGCCGTGCTGGCACTACGGACGTTCTTTATTTTAGAGTGGTGCTTGATTAACTGATTGAAATTATATAAGGGCCAAGAATATTTTTTTGTTCTAGAGTGGTGCTTGATTAATTAATTGATTGAATTATATAAGGTTGCAGTAAAAATGCAATTTAAATGGATCAGTTTTAATGTTGTCTCTTGCTATTGGCATAAATTTTTGTAAGCTAACTTTTTAGACATATAAAATTAATAAGGTCAAAGAACATGTTTTTATTTGTAAGTAATAGGAAGTGCAAAGAGGTAATAAAATATGATGTTAATTGGATAATAATACTCACATTGAACGAAGAGTGATTTTAATTCAAAAGGGGAAAAATATTGAACGGTCTATATTGAAGAGATGGAGACGGGGAAGAAAGAGGAAAGAAATACGAAGGTGAAAACAGAGGGGAGTGATGCAAATATTCGATTTTTGGCAAACCTGAAGATTGATCAGCACCGAGGAGTTGAAAGGACGCAGCAACTGAGCTGGTGAGTGGACAAAAGAAAACAGCGAGAGAAACATTAATTAAAAGTAACTAAGGGTTTATGGTTTATAAGCAATTAATTAAAAGTCTTAAACATTAATTAAAAACAATTAAGGAAGGGAAATGTGTAATTACAAAAAAGGGTAGAAGGAAAAGGAATGGGGAAAAGTCATAGAGGGGCTTTTTAGTCATCTGAAAAAGTGAGAAAAGACCAAAAATGGCCAAAAGGTGGCATCACATTAATCCTCAATTTGACCTTTTAGTAATTTCCATAGTAATTAAAAATAATATATAGTATATATGATGGTACCATCATGATAAATAAATACTAACTAACAAACTTATGTGGCTAATATGTGTTGAATAAGCCAACATAACTCTATTTAATTATCTTAATTTGTTAATTGCTAGACACTTTGAAATTGTCTGTTTGGGTCACATTTTGTATTTTCAGTCATTTCATTTTCAACCTATATTTATATATATAATATTCTATATATTGTCAATTTGACTAAACACACACACACACAGATATATATATATAGTCAACAAATTAATTACAACATAATATGCTTATCTATATATATAATAATTAGAATTGTGTCATGTTAATTGAGGTTGGTTAAATTAGGCATTTGGACCTCTACTTGAGGTTTAAAATTTCTAGTCTTACATAATTCTCGTCGGTGGGTGATGACTCATATATAACAAGTTTAGGTGATTTGTGATTTGTGAGTCATATATAACAAGTTTAGGTGATTTGTGACTATTTGAGACCTATAACATGCCATGCCATGACCATGAATTGGGGTAGTATTTTTTGAAAATCATGAGAGAGATTGCACATCTATAGCTTCGAATTACAAGTTTAGGGGATAGCGGTAGTCTCTTCTCCTCCCTACTAAAACAGTACACTTAAGTGGAAATTTTCAACGGATAAATATTGACTAATCTTAATCAAATAGTTATTCCATCGATGTCAACGTTTACTAAAATACAAAATTTAAACCCATTAACTCAAACAACATAATTAACAATCTTAAAACATCAATTTTTTTCTTTGAGTGAACTCAAGCAAATTACATCAATTAACAAATGGTTTAATTGTTTAAATAATATTTTGGGCTTAGTTCATACAAGTTAATATGGTAGTTCAAATGGCTCGATACTTTAAACCAAAAATTGGCTCAATACGACTTACCAAATTGACTCTAGCCTTCTCTATATATATATACAAAGGTTTTCACCTCTCAAATTCAACACAAGTGAAAAAAGAAAAATAACATACGTGAAAAGAAGAAAACTAACCCGACTCGAACAAGATTAACTTATAAATATAAAAAAAGAAGAAGAATAAAACCACAATCACTTCAGAAAGTGTACCCAACCTTCTTAGGGATTCCAAGCCACAAAGTTTCCGGCATCTCTCCAAACTACAAGGTAGGCTATTAAGTTCTATTTCAGCAAATCAAGTTCTCTTTCACCAACAAAACAAAGTCAAATCCAAATCCAACCAATCAACAGAAGAAACAACAAGTCTCCTACTATTTTTGTTTACAAAAGTCTGTCAAAATCCATCTAATTTACAAATAATCACAAGTTTCCAATCGGTTTTTTGAAGATCCGTCAAATCAATCCAGTGAATAAAAACCGGATCGGACTGGCCGGTTCAATCGGTTGAACCGAAAACCGGTGCTCAGTCCGATACCGGTATACATACAATATTGGATAGTCAATGTGCCGCGTTGACCCGGCCGATTTACCGGTTTTTTGACCGGTTTGGGATTTGGTCAACTTTTTCTATTTTGAAAAATTAAAAAAAAACAATTGCAAATGATAAGAATCGAACCCCACACACTTTGAATGAAGACAAAAGACTTAACCACTCCACCAAAGTGTTATTTAGTGATTATTTCATCATATATTATATTTATTTTATACTAAAAAATATTTTTTCATAAAAAATCTTTTAAACCGGTTTAACCACCGGCTCAACCGGTTGAACCGATTAAACCGGATACCGGTGGCCTCACCAGTATGGCCTCCGGTACGATATTTTATTCATTGAATCGATCTCAGATCCATCAAATCTCACAATAAGGAATAATAATAAAAAATTGTTTCATCATCGAAACAAAGGATTATTTCCATATAGAATTGTACTCATTATTTTCTTTAATTAATAAAATTGATATTTGTTCACTTTTGATGCGGATGAGATAGACATATTCTTTATGGATCGTATGGGCCGTTAGAAGCCCGTTCGAAAGGACATATAACGTTTTGGATTTTGGGCTTGAATTAGTTATTCCAGGTGGGCAAACTTCGAAAGACCATAACTTTCAAACTGTAAGGAGTTACGGGGCCTATAATACCTTTTTCAGAAAGGGTTTCGAGTCCACTACATCGTAGTGAACGGGCCTTCGTTTAGGGCCTGAAAAGGCCGTTATAGTTTTTTGTCGCCAGTTTTAGTTTTTGTCGTTTTTGTTATTTTGGACCGTTTTGGGCTTTTTCTATTTTTCTGTTGATTTTTGTTATTTCCAGAGACTATTTAAAGGCTATAAACTTTAAATTTGAGGTTAATCTATCTTTTCAACAATTTTATTATCTTTCCTGACTTTTCTCTATTTCTGGATTGAATACGTTCCGCTACGTCAACTTTCATTTTCTGTGGTTGATTTTTTTAAGAGACAAAATTAATTTTGTGCAATATAGTTGATAGAAAAGAATTGGAAAGAGACTAACACATGACTAAAAGCCCTTAAAGATATTGTTATATATATATAAACGAGAACACAAAAGATGAAAAGAAGATGAGAAAGCAGGAAATTATTAGGATGCTTGTTTTTTTGTCCACTTAGGCAACTTGATAATATAGGCTGAGCAATGCCTGTTAGAGTTGGGTCCCTTTCCATGTCTGCTGCAATAAATAATCATCATTCATCAAGCATGACATATCTCTCTATATATATACACTATATCCTTCACAATCTTTTTCTTTACTGTTTAATTTGGTGGGATTGATTTTTTTTTTCAATATATTTTTTATTTATTTGCTGATAACCCAAAGAAAATATGTGAGATTGATTTTGGTAGAGTAATCGACCTCACGTAAAAAAAAAAAAGAGAAAAGAAAAGAAAAGAAAATCTGTGAAATTTGCATTGCAAAGAAAAAAAAAAACACCATTGTTATCTGTATCGAGGTACGATCCGGATTGTGAAACGGAAGTAGGGATCGATACTTGGTCAGTACGTGATATATTGGGGGTATACTTTTTGGTATGACATGGTATGTTTTAAAATATTTTTAGGGTCGTTAATAATCTATATCATATGTTTTTTAAAAAAATATAGTAAATTTTCTAGTAATTAATAAATTTTAGTTGGTTTACTTATATAAAGTTGATACAACAGCACACAAAATCTCATTTTTAGAATAATGTATTTATTTTTTTGTATTTTAAAGTCAAATTTGATTAGAAAAATAGTTTAATAAACTTGTTTTTATTGTATTTGTCTCAAATTTATATTGTTTTAACCTTAATTTTTTCAATTTATATATGTAAATTTGGTACGTTAATTTTATATAACCGGATCGGGATCCTGGAGTGAACTGAGCGTCAATGTACCTAAATCCGAAACACAAATTCTAGAACACGGATCCAAGTGGTATGAGGAATCCCAATAACTATGAATAAACACCCACTTCTTATTTCCCCCTAATAATGTATCTAAATTATTATTATTAAATCTATAACATACATTAAAAAGAGAATTGAATGTACAAAAAAATCAGTTGAGAAATCTCACCACATTCACCCAAGAACAAATTGTCAGGGGTATTTCGGTACTTTTGTGCTTGGTTTTTTGTTATTTCGGTTGATGGTTGAGGGTGTTTTGGGAAGTTTGAAACGAAGTTACTATTATTGGACCCCGCTTATAATAAACAAATAATTTTTTTCTGGTTTATTTATCAAACGATCCCTATACTTTTATGCTTTATGCTATTTAGTCCCTCACAATTTTTGGGTTGGACGATTGAACGTTTCAGCTTTAATTCTTTTATTTTTTGTTTTGTTTGTCCGATGAAGGTGATTTAAGTGTCTATTAAAAGGTAATTTCATGATCTACAAGTTCTATGAAGGACTCAAAAAAACAATTTTAATGTTTTCATTCAAAAAAATGCTTCTGAAATTTTTGTGGTCTCGATTACCTGGTCTATTTGATTATCGTATAAATTTTAGTCCACTTGTCCGATTGAGGTTGTTCAAGTGTCGGTTAAAAGGTTATTGTGTGATCTATGACTTTCGTTTAGGGCCTGAAAGCTGAATTTGATTAATGAGTTTCGTGGAGGATTCAAGAAGGAATTTTTATGTTTAGTCTCCATAAACAAATCATTTTTTTGTTGGATTATTTATTAAATGATACTCATACTTTTATAATTTATGCTATTTAATCCTTACAATTATATGTTGGACGATTGAATGTTTCGGCTTTAATTGTTTTTTTTTTCTATTTGACCGATCAAGGTGATTCAGGTGTCTATTTAAAGGTAATTTCATGGTCTACAATCATTTTTTTTGTTGGATTATTTATTAAATGATCCTCATACTTTTATAATTTATATTATTTAATCACTTACAATTATATGTTGGACGATTGAATGTTTCGGCTTTAATTGTTTTTTTTTTCTATTTGACCGATCAAGGTGATTCAGATGTCTATTTAAAGGTAATTCCATGGTCTACAACTTTCATGAAGGACTCAAAAGCCAATTTTGATGTTTTGATTCTAAAAAATACTTCTAAAATTTTGTGGTCTCGATTGTCGGTCTATCTAATATTGTATAATTTTCGGTCCGCTTGTCCGATTGAGATTGTTCAAGTGTCGGTTGAAAGGTTATTGTGTTATCTACGACTTTCGCCAAGGGCCTGAAAGCTGAATTTGATTAATGAGTTTCGTGGAGAGTTCAAGAGGGAATTTTTATGTTTGGTCTTCATAAACAAATAACTTTTCCCTGGATTATTTATCAAATGACCCCCATACTTTTATGCTTTGTGCTATTTAATCCTTTACAATTATGGGTTGAATGATTTAACATGTCGGCTTTTATTTTTGTATTTTTGTTCTATTTGTCGGATCAAGGTGATTCAAGTGTCTATTAAAAGGTAATTTAAATAACAACACCAAATTGCACTTTTTTCCCTTAACCCGTTATGATTCTTGCACAATCCAACGACCCCGCTGCAAAGCGCGGGCCGGACACTAGTTATAATTATATATATACTATATAATATTTTTAACTACATAGGAAATTATTAAAAAAGGCCAAATTGAGGATTAATGTGGTGGCTCCTTTTGGCCATTTTTGGTCTTTTCACACTTTTTCAGGTGACTAAAAAGCCCCTCTATGAGTTTCCCCTATTCCTTTTACTTCTACCCTTTTTCGTAATTACACTTTTCGGATAACTAAAAAGCCCCTCTATGAGTTTCCCCCATTCCTTTTCCTTCTACCCTTTTTCGTAATTACACATTTCCCTTCCTTAATGGTTTTTAATTAATGTTTAATGTTTTTAATTAATTGCTTCTAAACCCTAAACCCATAATTACTTTTAATTAATGTTTCTCTCGCTGTTGTCTTTTTTCCTCTCACCAACTCAGTTGCTGCTTCCTTTCAATACCTCGGTTCTGATCAATCTTCAGGTTTGCCAAAAATTAAACATTTCCATCACTCCCCTCTGTTTTCACCTTCATATCTCTTTCCTCTTTCTTCTTCGTCTCCATCCCTTCAACATGGGTCGTTCAATATTTTTCCCATTCTGAATTAAAACCACCCTTTGTTCAATGTGAGTATTATTATCCAATTAACAGCATATTTTATTACCTATTTGCACTTTCATTACTTACAAAAAAAAACATGTTCTAAACCTTCTTAATTTTGCATGTCTAAAAAGTTAACTTACAAAGATTTATGCAGAAACATAATTAAAACTAATCCATTTAAAAAATTGCATTTTTACTGCAACCTTATATAATCCAATCAATTAATCAATCACGCACCACTCTAGAACAAAAAAATGTTCTTGGCCCTTATATAATTGATTATATTAATATCCTTATTCAATCAGTTAATCAAGCACCACTCTAAAATAAAGAACGCCCGTAGCGCCAGCGTGGGCTAATATAACTTGTATATAATTAATTGATTGAAGAACTTTATTTTCGTGGTCCTATATAGTTTTTTACACTTTGGATTTCGTTTGCATGAATACGTTTGGAGATGAATCGAATTTGGTAGAGAAAAGGAATTAATTTAAGAGGAAAATGGATATAAAATTGATGGATGAAATAAGGTTGTAATCTCAATTTAGGCCCAAACTTTCATAAAAATCTCAAATAAGGGTCCTAAAACACAATTTCAACAAATTAGAAGACATACTAAGTAAATTTTTACAAATTAGGTTCTCCTCAAATTTTTGTCATGCCTACACATCAATTTTGATAGAAAAATGGTGTTATTAAATTAATATTCTAATTATTATTAAATTAATTAGAATAACTGTAAAAATTTATTTCTAAAAAACTGTAAAATTTAAACAATTTCGTTTAAGAAATATTTTTTAAAATTCTAATATATCTAAGTTTTAAATAATAAATATATTCTATCAAAAAGTTTGGATAGCTCAAATGTCGGGTCATTTGGACTTGGGTTTTTTCGGTTTCGGGTCATATGGTTCCAATAATTTCGGATTTGAACCTCTGATTTTCAGGTTCAGGTCTTTTTGGATTCGGGTCATCATTTAAATATAATTAATCCCGATTTGGATAATTTTGGATTGATCTCTCGGGTTGATCGGATTCGAGTCATTAAGGATTTGGGGTCATGTCATTTCTGTTTCGGATTGAACGATTTTTTTGGTCAAATCGGGTTGGATCAAGTTCGGTTTCAGGCAGTCGAATCGAATACCAGCACTCGAGTGAAATTTTGTCAGCTCTAATAATAGGTTTCTTTAGAGAAAATTAGTAGTATGGTTAAGATTTTAATCTTCATATAATTTAAAACAGATTAGGTCACATGCAACGCACGAGGAAGTGAGGACTAGTATTCTAAATATTATTTACAAATATTTTTTTTGGCAATTAGTTTCAAATATTATTTGGACTTTCAAATCTATAATAATATATTGGTTTTCTCCGAACCAATCAATTTTAGACAAATGTCAGCATGGAAAGAGTCATATATTGAGCATACAGCAGTTTGGGGATAACTTTAATAGTAAGAAAAAATAAAATAAAATAAAATAAAGGTATAGATATATGAGTGATGGTTCTATGGATTCGAATCCGTGGGAGTTACCACGTAATCGAGGCTAAATCACGCGTATGATCATAAATTCATGTGAATTTAAGTTTACCCAATGTTTAGAAGTTTATATCTACCCATAAAATAAATAAAATTTTTTGAGCTAAAGTTCATGCTCGAATTGTATCTTAATTATTAAGGTCCTTAATTGAACAAAAGAAAATTTTATTTGGTACGAAAACTTTATGTTAAACTTCTACCTCAATAAATACAAAATTTTAAAAAATTTCAAATTACAAACTAAAATTCATTTAAAATACTATATGAGTAAACTTAAAATTCACATGAATATATGATCATACGTGTGCTTTAATCTCGATTACGTGTCAACACCCACAGACTCGAGTCCATAGGATCATCACTCATAGATATAGCCTCATTTTTGGAATCTGCGAAAAATTCAATTCTTTAAGGGAATAGATAAATTATGATTAGTGTATATATATATCACCACTTTTGTTCTTCTACTCCATTTAGCCCCAATATATGTAATAAAGAAAATAAACTAGATGTTTTGAAAAGTACGTAGTACAACTAAAATTCTAAAATTCATCTCAAAGCAAAGAATTCCTAGATGGCTAGATCGAAGCTAAATCAGCAAAAGGTTTCATTGGTAAAAATTATTCTTGTCTGCCAAAATTCATGTAAAGAAACAAGAAGCATTGCTCATTTTGGGGAACTTTTGGATCTTCAGGGCCAAATTGAAATTAAACCAGAAGTTTCTTATATAAGTTATTGAAAATTTTCATACTAAGTGAGTGAGTGCCCTCCTGAGAGATAATTAATGAAAGATTTTAAGGGGCACCCAAATAAACTATACTGGTCCTATATGAATAGGCTTTATCCCATGCACAAAAGAAAGAAAGAAAATGAACAAGAACCAGCCAACCTATAGTGCCTAGTGGAGCCTCATGTCTCTCTTGCAGCACTTATTGAATGGTATGGAGTAAACCTACAAAAAGGAAAAGAAAAAAATTGGAATTTTTCTTTCTTTCCTATTGTTCTTTCAAAAGAGCTAGCTAGCTGGAGCACCTTTTTGTTGGGTTGAGGAAAAGAGAAAAAGATACCAAACACTATAGGGTTGAGAAAGTACCATAATGTGTGATAACCAAAGTTGAACAAACAAGACTTGAGAATGTAATTTTCATCATGCTAAATAAACATATAGCTCTCTATAATTAGGTTATGTTGTAAAACGACATGAATTAAAATCAATAAAGTTGTGTACGTACATATGATTTTCTTTCATGTGTACACAACTCTGATAACTTCTTTAATCCAAGAATTTTTAGGGCAGGGAATGACTAGATTTGAATCTAGCTAGGTCAAGGACCACAATGTTAAGTCAGAATTCACAGATCCTTTTTATTTTATCTGTACGCAACGAATCATATATACAGTCGTAATTTTTAAGGTACACTTAGAATTAACTTGTAAAGAAAGCAGAGATGAGCCTTATATATAACAATGTTTAACCATCCCATAAGGGGTACAAGAGTCAGACTGCTTGCCCAAACCCATAGGCCGGATCCAAATAGGTTATATATAACAATGTTTAACCATCCCATAAGGGGTACAAGAGTCAGACTGCTCGCCCAAACCCATAGGCCAGATCCAAATAGGTCAAGTCTTGGACATGAATGTTAAGGCTTGAGCCCAACCTGACCCATTATAATTTAATTAAATTTTGATGTTTATTTGATTCTACTCTAACTATAAATATATAAAAATTATAATTTAATACATGAATCTTTACGTCTTAATTCAATAATAAACTTTTAAATTTGATTTCTATTTTAGATCATGTCTCTATTGTTCATGACTTTATGTTTTTAGGGAGGTAAACTTTGTTGCTGATTCCTTGGCCAAGCTTGGTGTCTCTAGAACATCAAAATTGGTGGCTTGGTTGTAATCTCTTCCCTTTTTATTAATTAATAATATTTATTACTTTTTAAAATATATATATATATATATAAATTATTAAAACATTATTAATATATTGTCATATTTTCTTTAATCATTCTAATACTTTATTTTTAAAAATATTAATATGGGTAGACTTGATCGGCCTTAAGCATAACATCTTCACTATCAAGTGTAAGTTCTTGATTCAATTCAATGAACACCTCTAAACAAGATACCAGTTGTTGTTGTTGTATATAGCGTCATAATAAAAATGTATATATAATGTACTTGTATATTATAGAAATTTGATAATTTATATAATATTTTGTACCATATGTTATCAATTGAAATTCAAAACTTGACATATCTATAAGACTAGTACTATATTTCTTGTCACTTGTGTTATCAATCGAATTATATTGCACAAAGTACATATATAAAGTTATACCTCTTACAATTTTTCGAGTCATTCCCTAAGAATTTTGTAATTGAGATGAAGGTAAACTTGATATCAAATTTAATTAGTTGGTAATGATCAATTTGATTATATAGAAGGTTTTCAAACGTCATAATTAATTATAATGGGTGAGATATTAATTAATTGGGTCACGCTCTATGATCAACCATTGATGTGTGATGTGTCCGTGCCTCACAAATTTAGACTTCAATTTTTTTTTGTTGAAAAGATCTTCCGTATTTCAAAATTTTGCTTAGGTACTTGATTATACTTATGCTTATCTAGAAATTGATTAATATTGACAATACACCGTCATTGGAGTTTAGCAGACTACACAAACGGGTCTTGAAAGGTGACATGTGTCTTTTAGGGACTAGATTGAAATATTTAAAACTTAATTAATTAAAAAATTTGGACATGTGTCAATTCCACAAATCGCTTGTGGAGTCCAAAATTTACACCGCCAGTATATCATATAATTACCCGATTGATATGTGCAAAACCACATCTTCGAAAGGTTGTGTCACAAAATAATCATTCAGTCAATTTTCTCAATTTTCCCCTAAAAAAGCTCATTAATAATTAATTATCATTCTATTCTAAACCAGGGTAAATTTTCCTTGTACCCTTCACAATGATTAAGAATGCTTTTTTCTTGTTTGTACCAATTTCTTCTCTTTATTTTTGGTGAGGATTAGTATAGTAGTAAGGACAAGAAAAAGCCTAAACCCTAACCCCTAAAATCCAAAAAAAAAAAATCCCCATTTAATAATGTTAACACAGAAGTATCGAAATAAAAGTTTGAAAATTTTTATTTTATGCAATATTCCAGTTTCACCAAAAAAAAGATTGAAAATTTGAGAAAATCTCTGCTTTCTTTTTTTTAATGAAAAATTTGAGAAAATCTCTTGCCTGCATTCTTCAAGCTTTCACTGCTGCAACAAAAACATAAAAATGGCATCTTGAAATGTGTGCAGGTTTTTTACTTTAACCAAAGCAATTCTTCTGCTTCTGCTGCTGCTGTGGGCTGCTTCCTGCACCACCTGCCTGGCTGGCTGCTGCTGCTGCATGTAGCTAGTTTTGAACGTACAATTTTGAAGCAAAGGAAAAAGCCATAACATACAGAATCTCATGTATTATTTATAAATTTTATATAATAATAGTAATTAGTATAATAATAGTAGTCAAAAGCCCATTTAACTCTGCAAATTTCTGCCTACTTTGTTGGCCGTGGGTAGCACTCTCTCCATTCCATTTCATAGCCCTGAAAAGTTTTCTTCTTTTTTTTTTACTAAAAAAAAGTTTTCTTCTTTTTCTCTTCTTTTTTTCTTTCTTTTTCGACCAACTTTCCTACTTGCTACTTGCTACTGCTACTATGATTAGCTTAGCTGCTTTACTGATCTATATCTAATGGTTACTAACTAAATCTATTGCATACTTTAGAAGCTCATTAAATCAAAGAATTTTTGCATGAGCTTTTTCAGTCTGTCATTTGCTTAAATAAATACTTCTTTTTTGCATGGTTTTCGTTTCATTAATTTCAATAATTTCTTCTTTTCATGAGACCTACCTAGAAGGTATAGTATAGCTGTCTTTATCAATGTTATATATGATCCTAATTTCTTTTCTTTTCTTTTTCCCTTGAATTCCTCTCCATCTTTCTAGAAATGATTTGTATATGTGATCAAAATTTGCAAAGCCAAATGTATGAAAATGATGGAATATGAAATAATAATTAATATTTAATCCATCCAGTTATCAGAAGAGAGAGGATTTTGATATTCTTCATGTGGAGTGGAGTGTTCTTGATAGTCAAATCTCTCATGTGACTATCTTTGATTTAGATAGTTCCTCAAAAAGAAAAGGAGGGCGCCTTTGCTTTTAAGCCTAACTTCACTAGCCAATCAAATATAAGCTCTCAAAAAAAAAATGTTAAAGGCAAGAAATTAGAAAAAAGAGAGAAGGGTGTTTTTTTGTCTAGTTGTGTTTTTTATGTCTGCATCATAAAGTGAAAGCATGTATTTTACATAGTATATAGTTTAACAATACGACAGATTTCTTAATAGTATTGGACTATATTATATGCTATAGATTTCATGCACGAGCTCTAGATTTTGCTAGGATCTAATCTTTCACAATCCTTACAGCTTTCTAGTTCCCCCCTCTTATCTGCTAGTTTTGTTCCTTCATTTTCATTTGCATTTGATTGGTACATTATTATATTCAATCTTCCATGCATATTTTTTTGGCAAAGAGAATCTTCCATATACATTACTAAGATTGGTAAACTTTCATCAAATTCCCATAATGTCTTGCTCATGATCACTTCAATCATAAACTTTCCTTAATTACCAAAGCAAATTATAACCCATGACATAGAGTATTTCAAAGTTGGTCACAAGTTTGAATATGTATAATCAATATATTAATCGGGTGTTTAAGGAAGAATTATCTGCATTTTTACTAATTAGATTTAGAACCGAATTATATTGTCTCTTTAAGTTTATGTGAAAATGTTTGATATAGAATATATGAGGAGTTTTGTGAATGTTTCCAATTGCAACATGCAAGATGAACATTAATGGTATATATTTCATTTGTCACATTTGATTCAATGTTAATTTGGTCGGTTTAATTTTTTATGGAATGATACTGAAGATAAAAGGAAACTTCACCTTCTTAATTGGGACTCTGTCACTAAGCCTAAGAATCAGGGGCCCTAGGCCTTAGAGATGCAAGGTCTCTAAATAAAGCTATTGTCACTAAGCTTGCTTGGAATTTTGATAATCATAAAGATTCTCTTTGGGCAAAAACTTTGGCGGCTAAGTATGGACATAATTTTAGAACTTCCGGTTCTTTGAGTTAGAATGCCATCAGTAAGTTTAGACCCTGGGTGGAGAGAGGTACATGTAGAATTGTGGCTAATGGAGCCAATACTTGGTTTTGGTTTGATGATTGGACAGGCTAAGGGAAGTTGAGGGAGTGTATTCATGGTCCTCTGAATAAGGGTGAGAACTTCATGTTGGTAAAGGATTTCTTTGAGAACCCTAATGTCTGTTCATTTATTTTCCCTAATAAAGTATGGACAGCTGTGCAGGCCGTCCCAAGGCAACTTTGTGGAAATAAAGAAGACAAAAATTGTTGGAAGGTTGTTGAGGATGGTCTTTTTAGTATTGCCTCTGCTTGTAATCTTGCTAGGAATTTGCCTTTAGGGGTTAATAGTGTTAATCATTGGGAATGGATCTGGAAAATCAACGCTTTACCTAAGCTCAAGTTCTTCCTATGGGAATGCAATCATCTTATCTTACCTACCAGAGAGTTCTTGATCTCTAGAGGACTCTCGGTTGAGTCCACTTTGTGTCTTCTGGTCCCAGTAGGTTGAGTCTATTAACCACCTGTTGCAAGATTGTCCCCTTATCTCTCCCATTTGGTTGGATTTTGGACTGGTTTTCCCCTCTGCTAACTTTAAAAGTTGGCTGAAGAAAGTGGTCACTGAGAAAAGATGTGCTCGTAGCCACTCTATCCCTTTAGGCCTCCTTGCATTGCACCGGCGTTGGGAGGTTTGGTCTACTAGAAACAAGTTTATTTTTCAAATTGTCAACCTTCTGTGGAAGGTATTGTTAGTTCTGCCTTTGTTAAAGCCTCTGAGTATTTTGCTATTAATGAGAGGGCTATGAGATGTGATATTAGCCCTATTGTCTAAGTGGGGTGCAAGCCACCTGATGGGGGCTGGTTTAAACTTAATACGGATGGATCCTCTATGGGAATCCTAGGAAAGCTGGGGCTGGGGCAGTCATTAGGAATGAGACTGGTTTTTGGCAGATCAGTTCTTTTAGACACTTAGGTGTTTGTTCTAACTTTGTGGCTGAACTTTGGGCCCTTAGAGATGGCCTTATGTTAGCCATCTCCCTTAACATAAAATAGTTGGTGATTGAACTGGATGCTACGGCTGTTATCTCTGCATTAGTTAGTAAATCTTGTTTTAACATGTTTGCTTCTCCCATTATTAACGATTGTAGGCTTTTCCTGTGTGAGCTGGAACACTACAAAATCCCGTCAGAGAGGGGAAATTAGTTGCTGACTCCTTTGCGAAATTGGCCAGCTAAGCTAATTGTTTATCTCTTGAAGTTACTTTATTATTTTGAATGATCCTCCGGATTGTATTCGTAGACTTTTATTGCTGGATGCAACTGGTTGTTTATTTTCTCGTACTTTAAGTTAATGAAAATCTAGTTCCTTTTCTGATCAAAGAAAAATTTGGTCAGTGTTTGCAATATTACACATGTGAATATATTTATATGTGTGTGTGTGTGTTACACATGTGAATATATATTTGTGTGTGTGTAGAAAAGAAACATCAGCATCAAATATGGGAAGATGACAAAGTACCAGCATATTGATCTAAGACATTGAAACATTTTTTTTAGAAAGCTCAATTCAAAGTTATGATGAGCCCTTTGCACATAACTTTGCTGCAAATTTCAGTTTGATAAAAAAAACTTGAATTAAAGGGGCCTTCAAGCTCTGAGTCTGCTTGTTTGCATTTTGCACATAACTTTGCTGCTTAGAAAAACAGTGTCGCAGCTCTAAACTGTAAAAAATTGAAGATGAAACAGTCTGCTCAAACTCAAAAGCAGGTGCATGAATTTAAAACATCATAAAAACCATGGCACATTCCAGTATTTTATCGATGCTTGCACGCATGCATGCATCAACCATAATGCATCAATGCTCGATAAATTCAACAAATCTCCACTTTAACTTATTAATTCAAAAAATTCAAAGGATAAACAATGAAACTAGCTAAAGACAAATAAGAGAGCAACATGAACTCTCACTGCCAGGAAGGGTGTCAACCAATTTCCAATTTGCAAACTCGCAATCACAGAGGACCTGGGAAAGTTCCATTCTCCCTCTGCTCATTCCACTTCTCAACCCATTCACCAGGACAAAGAGATCGATAGTATTTGGCAAATCTCTTACATTCGTTAGACTCTTCACCTTTTGCAATCAAGCACATGTGAAACTCAATGCAGCGGGTAAAACAATGTCTAGTTTGATTTGTAGTAGGGAAGCGAAAGTCAGCTGGGGCTGTTTTCAATTCAATCTCGTCTGCCATGACTGATTCGAATTCGATCAAAGAGCGAAGAAGCAAATACGGTGGTGGTGTTTTCTTGAGAAGACATTGAAACATTGACTAATTGAAAAAGAAAAGCCATTGCACTTCCATACCACTCTCACATTATATGTATGTACCATTTTTATAGTAAATGAGTATATGGCATGGTATTAATTCTCCACCGCCCATTTGTCAATAGATTGTATAATGGTAGCATTTGGGAATTAACTTTGAATTTGATCAAATGTAGACTTTGGATTTTCATATTAGTATAGATAATATAATATATGATATATTATAAGAAACAATAATAATAGAAAGTGAAATTACCTAAATACCAATCCAACCTTAACTTCTCATGACTTGAAGAACAAATGAGGAGGGGTATTTTGGTATTTTCATGCTCAGTTTTTTCGTTATATGGATTGATGATTGAGGGTATTTTGGGAACTTTGTGAAAAATTACTATTTGTGGGTCCCATTATCCATAAACTAATATTTTTCTGTTGGATTATTTATCTGATGATCCTCATACTTTTATACTTTATGCTATTTAGTCCTTTACAATTATAGGTTGGACAATTTAACGCGTTGGCTTTTATTTTTGTATTTTTTTTCTATTTGTCTGATTAAGGTGATTCAAGTGTCTACCAAAAGGTAATTTCATAATCTACAATTTTCATGAAGAACTCAAAAGCCAATTTTAATGTTTTGATTCTAAAAAATGCTTCCGAAATTTTGTGGTTTTGATTGCCGGTCAATTTAATATCGTATAATTTTTTGTTCACATGTCCGATTGAAGTTATTGAAGTGTCAGGTAAAAGGTTATTTCATGATTTACGACTTTCATGAAGAACCCGAAAGCTAAATTTGATCTACGAGTTTCATGAAGGGTTAAAAAGGGAATTTTTATGCGTCAAGATCTCTATTAACAAACATTTTCTTATTTGGATTATTTATCAAATGACCCTCATATTTTTCTATTTATACTACTTAGTCCTTTACAAATTCTATCTTAATCAGATGTTTAAGGTTTATTTTTGTATTCTTTGTTTTATTTGTCCAATTAAGTTGATTCATGTGTCTATTAAAAGGTAATTTCATGATATATAACTTTCATGAAGGACTCAAAAGCAAATTTTTATGTTTTAATTCAAAAAAGTTGGTCTATTTAATATTATATAATTTTCGATCCACATGTCCGATTAAAGTTATTCAAGTGTCGGTTAAAAGGTTACTGTATGATCTACTACTTTCATGAAGAACCCGAAAGTTAATTTGATCTGCGAGTTCAAAAGCGAATTTTTATGTTTCAAGATATCCAATACGAAATATTTTTTTTATTTGAATTAGTTATCAAATGACCCTCATACTTTTCTATTTTATGCTACTTAATTATTTACAAATTCTATCTTATATGATTTAACGTTTTTTTTATTTTTTTCTATTTGTCCAATTAAGGTAATTCAGGTGTCTATTAAAAAGTAATTTTGTGATCTACAACTTTTATGGAAGACTAAAAAGCAATTTTCATGTTTCAATTCTAAAAATACTTTTGAAATTTTGTGAATTCGATTGACAATCTATTTAATTTCATATTATTTTTTATCCAAATGTTCGATTTAAAAATTCACAAAGATCTCTTCATAAAATTTTCGACCCCGCAACGAAACGCGGGCAAAAAAACTAGTGATATATAAAACAGTCATTTTGAAATCCATGGATTTGTTTTATTTTATGCTGAGATGTTGTAGTAAATTGAAATATATATTTAGGGATTTGTGATTTGAAAGTCATTTCTTACCAACCCTTCCATGTGATGATATATTAAATCATATAGAGAACTATTTGGACCATGTGTGATAATGTGTGCATTTCTTCTTTACTTTTATATATAATAAAATGAAATCCAAATTCAAACACAAGGAACATCCACCTTCTGAACATAGCAAAATTGAATCTATATATTGGCAATCTATATTTGATATAGGTTTTTTTTTTTCCGAAGGGCGCCAAAGGAATATATTTGATATAGGTTAAATATCAAACAAGGTTTGCATTATATTATAATGAGTGGTATTTTTAAATTTAACTAGTACTCACTTTCACGTGCATTGCACGTGATCCATCTTAATAATAATAGTAATAGTAATTATTATATTTAGTAATCTAATTAGTATGAGATGAGACGATATGATTAACAAATTATATTGTTGGAATATATATATTGATAATAATAATAGTAATTATTATATGTAGTACTCCAATTAGTATGCGATGAGACGATCATATATATCAATCAATACAATAAAAACAGAATAACTAAAATATGATGATGATGCCGAAAGAGATAAAATTAAGCTATGCCCATAATCACAAAGGAAATCTACCGGATCAAAAACAATGAAATTAAATGAAAAAGCAACAACAATATCAAAACCCACATTGCAACCATCCAATTTTTATAGACCAAAATTTTTTGAGCACTGCAGCAATTAAAAAAAAGAGAGCTATACATGTAAACCAAATCAAATTTCATCAAAAGTAGATTCAGAATATTAAGGAGAAAAAGCTAGAGGAGGAGAAAGAGAAATAACTCACAAAGTTTTAGGTTTCACATACGTGAATTAATGTTATATGCTTAATAATAATGATGAGTAACAATTCTTATATACTAATTAGGGATGTCAACAGCGTGGGGAATGTGCGGAGGGTGTATTCCATGTCCCCGACCCCGACTTCACAACCCTATCCTCGTCCCCGTCCCTGTCCCCAGCCCCGGCGGGGAATGAAACAAGTTCCTCATTCCCTACCCCGCGGGGATTTGATGGGGACGGGGAATCCCCGTTCCCCGAGTTTGATAAAAAAAAAGACTATATTATTATATCTTTGAAAATATTTTTTTATCTTATTAAATGAAAAATTTTATAAAAATTTAAATAAATACAATATTAATATTAGTAATAACAATAACAATAATTAATTTACCTTTTTTAGTCCAATTAGTTTTAGTACATGATTTTCATTATAAGTGCATAGTGTTGATAAATACAACATTATAAATAAACATAATAATACATATTAATAATATGAATACCACATTAGTAATAAACATAATAAACATAATATATATATATGTTAAGTTTTAGTGCAATATATATGCCTATATACCTCTAGGAAATCTAACTTACACATATATATTATATGTAAATAATTAAAAATATATATTTCGGGGACGGGGCGAGGCGGGGAGGACATTCCCTATCCCCGTCCCCAACCCCGATGGGGAATGAATTTTATTCCCCGTCCCCGTTCCCCAAATTAACTCCCTCTCCCCTTCCCCGTCGGGGCGGGGAATCGGATTCCCCACCGGGGGCGGGGGGGAATTGACATCCCTAATACTAATAACAAAAATGATACAAAGAAGTAGAACTATAACAAATTTAATAATAATTTTAATTTTGCTAGTGTCAGTGTTAGAAGTTTGACCAATATAGAATTTCATCTAGGAAGGTAATTTAATCAAATAAGGTATGTTAGGAACATTAAATTTAATCAAATCCAAATTTATGTAATAGTATGTTGAATCCAAATTTATGTAATACTATGTTGCTAGGTCATTTAATCAAATAAGATGTGTTAAGAAAATTATAAAAAAAATTAAAATATTAATTGTATAATGGTAGTTTTAGAAATGTTAAAAAAAATAAGGGTATAATGGTCGATTCAAAAGTTTTACAAAACTTGTACTCTTATATATAGTATAGATAACAACTTATATACTAAAAACAAAAATGATACAAAGAAGTAGAACTATAACAAATTTAATAATAATTTTAATTTTGCTAGTGTTAGTGTTAGAAGTTTAGCCAATATAGAATTTCAACTAGGAAGGTAATTTAATCAAATAAGGTATGTTAAGAAAATTAAATTTAATCAAATCCAAATTTATGTAATAGTATGTTGAATCCAAATTTATGTAATACTATATATGTTGCTAGGTCATTTAATCAAATAAGATGTGTTAAGAAAATTATAAGAAAATTAAAATATTAATTGTATAATGGTAGTTTTAGAAATATGTTAGAAAAATAAGGGTATAATGATCGATTCAAAAGTTTTACAAAACTCGTACTTTTATATATAGTACTAGTTTTAACTTTCACGTGCATTGCACGTGTCTCAACGTGTTTAAATGAAATATTCATACGAAATTGTGATAATCTTCCTATTAAATTATGATAATTACACTATTTTTTATGACGTCCTTATGAAATTTTGATAATCTTCCTGAAATTATGATAATTACACTATTTTTTATAACGTCCTTATGAAATTTTGATAACCTTCCTCTGAAATTTCAATAACGATACTATGGAATTTCGAGAACCTTTTTATAATTTTTTTAACCTTCTTATGAAATTTTGTTAACCTCCCTAAGGAATTTTGAAGATCTCACTATGAAATTTTGATAACCAACACTATAAGATGTTGATAACCTCCATATGATATATTGATAACCACGTTAAGAAAATTTAAAAACCTCCATATGAATTGTCAATAATCACTCTGAAATTTTGATAATCACATTATGAAATTGTGATAACCTCGCTATGAAATTTTGATAAACCTTCCTATAAAATTTT
>AWWV01010214.1:0-34389 GCA_001974805.1 Corchorus capsularis
ACCAAAACCCAAATGACCCGACATGTGAACGATTCGAATCCAACCAACATGAAACCGAAAATTAACTGAAACTGACCTAACCCAAACTTTCCTTAACCCGAACTGACCTAACTCAAATCTAATCCGACCAGCCCATTTGTATATACATTGGGTTTTACTATCAAAATAGCAAAAGAAATTATCCCACACAAAAAAAATATTAACAAAGTAAAACAACAAATTTAATTAATTATAAGTTAAATAAAATAACTGTAAATTAGGAAAATAATAAATTTTAATCATTATACATTAAACTATCAAATGGAAATATTTCAATCACAATAACTTTTTAAATTAAAATGGTAAAAATAAAATAATTATAAAATATTAAATTTAATTAAATGAAAATAGAGTTTTTAGTAGAATAAAACTGTATATTAAAAAATTTTAATATATTCAAATTTTTATTGAAAAATAGTAAAACTGTAAAAATAAAGTAATTATAGAGATATTAGATTTAATTGAATAAAAATAGAGTTTTTAGTAGAATAAAACTATAATAGTTAAGCAATGACATTTAAGTAAACATATTTAAAAAATAAGGATATAATGGTCGATTCAAAAGTTTCTCAAAACTCATACTTTTATATATAGTATAGAGTATAGATAGATAAATAAAAAAGTTGAAGGATATATATATTTTTTTTGAGATAAAAAGGATAATATATATATATTAGTAGTAATTCCTCGTGTGAATTACAAATTCTTGTGCCTTCTAGAGTGGCATGCAACTTGGCAAATATGTCTTAATGGAAAATGGCACCAATACCTACCAATTTAATGGATCATAGCAATTCCCTTAGCAAACCATATAGAAAGTCCCATTAAAAGAAAAAGAAAAAAAAAGGAAACCAAAATTTTCTTGTGAATATTAATTAGAGATTGTGGAACAGTACACTTTACATGTTTCAGAAATTAATGATGTACTCCATACCATAACCATTCATACCAAGTAAGGGGTTGGTGTCTATATATGTTATAGATTTGGTCCCCAACTGGATAAAGCCAAAGTTTAAATTTACTTATTTATATACTAAAAAAGAAAAAAAAAAAAAAGAGGATGGGATTTATAAAACTATACAGCCTTAAAAAGCTCTTTCTACCCTTTTAAAAGTTCTCTCTGATAAAAGCAAAAGGCTAGCTAATCAATAAAATCAATTAGACCACAGGAAGATTTTCAGGTTTTGCAATTATTTTCCCTCCTTAATTGAAATATATAGAAATCAAATTTATCAATTAGCAAGGGGATTGCTAAATATCGTTCCTTTTTTTACTAGTTACAGCCCCCCTTTTGATATTTTTGCCATTTGTTTCATTTTCCTCTAAAACCTTCAAAATTAAAAATTTTCAAATCAATTACCAATATTAATTATCATAAACCCTATATTGACCTTAATTAATAATGATTATCATAAAAAGTATCATAATTTTAAATTATTTTTTTAAAAAAAATTAATCTAGGTGCAGAGGGACAGACGGCACTGCACCTAAATCAATTTGTTTAAAAAAATAATTTAAAATTATGAATTTTTTATGATATTAGTTAGGGTCAATCAATATTGTTACTATTGGGCCAATCAATATTTTAATGTAAGTAATATTTGGTAATTAAATTTTGCAGGTTGGATTGGAAGATTTTGGTGGTGACGGTGTTGATTATTTAATTATTTATTTATTCAATCCTTTGCCTCTGCCATGAACGAAATCCGCCATGATTTGCTTCAAGATTGTTTTGAAAATTTGAGGTTTTAGTTTGAAGGTTTTAGAGGATTTGAAGTTAGAAAGTCTGAAGAAAATGAAATAAAGGGCAAAAGTGTCAAAAGGGGAGCAGTAACTAGCAAAAAGGGGGCGGTATTTAACAATTCAGATTAGCATATTTTGATTTTCTTCCACCTACCGGCTAGACTTGTTCATGGGTCGGGCCAGGCTCAGACCGGACCTAGTCTTAAGATTAATTTCATTAGTAAAACGGGTTTCAAATTTTTGTCCAAGCCCGGCCCATTTATCAAATACTTAAACCAAGGTCCGTCCAAAAGCCCGTCTAATTTTTTTTAATAATTATTTTAAGAATTAAACTATATTAATTAATTATATAAATATAATTGTAAACCTAAAATATGATATATACTAGCTATAATGTACTACCATCTTGATAATAAGATTTTTTACATTTATTACTCATATTTTTCTTATTTAAGATAAAGTGTACGTATAAATTATATGTAATATATATTATATATCAACAAATAAAAATTAAAAAGAAGTATATTTTCTTAATTGGGCCGGGTTTGGGTTTTTGCTCTTATACCCAAGCCCGGCCAATTTAATAAACGAGTTTGATTTTTTTGTTCAAGCCCATTCAATGGACTTAAAATTCTTGTCCAAACCCTTTAAAATATCAGGTGGGCTTACGGACTTGGGCGGGTAGCCCATCCCTTAAACAGCTCTACTACCGGTCGGCTGTTGCTTTTATTAAAATAACTAATCCTCACCTTCACGTGGCGTTGCACGTGACCCCAATCTATTTTAAATTAAGTTAAGATTAAAATCTTAAGTATACTACTATTTTTTAAAAAAAAAAAGCATACTACTAATTTTATCCTAAAGAACTATATTATTAGAACTGGCAAAAAATACGACCATGGTCCAACTCGATTCGACCAAAAAATCCGCTCAATCTGAAACCGAAATGACCTGACCCCAAATCCTTAATGACCTAAACCCGATCAACCCGTGAGATTAATCCGAAATTACCCAAATCGGGATTAATTATATTTATTAAATGACCTGAATTCGAAAAGACCTGAACGTGAAAATCGGAGGCTCAAACCCGAAATTATCAGAACCATATGACCCGAAACCGAAAAAGACACGAACAAAAATTAACTCAAACACAAAAGACCCGAAATTTGAGCGGTCCAAACCCAATCCAACCCAACCTAAAACAAAATTAACCAAACCCGCTTATAACCCAAAATTGACCTAACCTAAATCCAATCCGACCAGCCTATTTGTATATATATTGGATTTTACTATCAAAGTAACAAAAGAAATTATCCCACACAAAATATAAATATTAACAAAGTAAAATAGCAAATTTAAACCACAGCAAGAGTTACGTTTATCAAGCAAAAAAACTACTTATAAGTCAAATAAAATAATTGCACGTTAGGGAAATAATAAATTTTAATCGTAATACATTAAATTATCAAATAGAAAGATGTCAATCACAATAACTTTTTAAATTAAAATGGTAAAAATAAAATAATTATAAAATATTGAATTTAATTAAATGAAAATATAGTTTTTAATAGAATAAAAATGTATATTAAAAAATTTTTATGTATCCAAATTTTTATTGAAAAATAGTAAAATGGTAAACATAAAGTAATTATAAAGATATTAGATTTAATTGAATAAAAATAGAGTTTTTAGTAGAATAAAACTATAATAATTAAACAATGGTATTTAAGAAATATGTTTGAAAAATAAAGGTATAATTGACGATTCAAAAGTTTTACAAAACTCGTCTTTTATATATACTAGTCTTCGCTTCCACGTGCGTTGCACGTGATACTTTAAATTATATGAAGATTAAAATCTTAAGCATACTACTAATTTTGTTCTAAAAATTATATTATTAGAGATAACAAAATTTCATCCGAGTGTGGGTATTCGACTCGACTGCAGAAATCGTTCGCCCTGCACCCACCCCCGAGTATATGCTTCAACAGGAATCACACACACAAGCACACAAGGGTAGATTGATACAATATAAACCTCTAGTAAAATGCCCCCCCGTAACCCAGCGGATAAAGTCAAAGTTATGTCTTGGTCTGAGTGGGAGTAGCATTTCTCTTCTGCATGTCCATGAGCATAAATCTGGGCTCTTGATCGGGATTCAACTTGACATCTGGCTAGAAACCGAACCAGATCCAACTCGATTCGACCAAAAAATTCGCTCAATTCGAAACCGAAATTATTTGACCCCAAATCATTAATGACCCGAACTCGATCAACCCGAAATTACCTAAATCGAGATTAGTTATATTTAAATGACCAGAATCCGAAAAGACCTAAACCTGAAAATTAGATGCTAAACCAGAGGCTCAAACCCAAAATTATTGGAACCATATGACCCAAAACCGAAAAACACCAAAACCAAAAATGACCTAAATCTAAATGACCCGACATTTGAGCGATCCAAACTCAACCCAACCTAAAACCAAAAATTAACCGAACCCGTATAACCCAAAATTTCCTTAACCCGAAACTGAACCCAAATCCAACCCGACCAGCCCATTTATATATACATTGAGTTTTACCATCAAAGTAACAAAAGAAATTATTCCACACAAATAAAAATATTAACAATGTATAAAACAACAAATTTAAACCCACAACAAAGTTGTATTTATCAAGAAAAAAATAATTATAAGTCAAATAAAATAATTACACGTTAGGAAAATAACAAATTTTAATCATAATACATTGAACTATCAGATAGAAAATGTCAATCACAATTACTTTTTAAATTAAAATGGTAAAAATAAAAAAAAATTTATATAAAATATTGAATTTAATTAAATGAAAATAGAGTTTTTAGTAGAATAAAATTGTATATTAGAAAAAATTGTAATATATCCAAATTTTTTGGTAAAAATAAAGTAATTATAAAGATATTAGATTTAATTAAATGAAAATTGAGTTTTTAGTAGAATAAAATTGTATATTAGAAAAAATTTTAGTATATCCAAATTTTTTGGTAAAAATAAAGTAATTATAAAGATAAAGATATTAGATTTAATTTAATTGAATAAAAATAGAGTTTCTAGTAGAATAAAATTATAATAGTTAAGTAAGGGTATTTAAGACAATATATTGAAATATAAGGGTACAATAGACAATTCAAAAGTTTCTCAAAACTCGTACTTTTATATATAGTATAGATATATATATATATATATATATATTATAGATATGCATGTTATGTAATTCTCTCATCAAGAACGTACAAATAACTTTCTATTCTTCTAAATTATAGGATTTGAAGGCTGAATTATGATCAATCAAAAAATTGATGAGTCGACCGGTCGAGGGAGCCAATTCCTTAATATTCCATGGGGAATATTAGACAATACAAAAAAACAAATAATACACGAGAAAGACAAATTAATAGAGTACTGTATATTATAAATAGAGATAGAAATCGATAGATCAAAAACTATAGCCATATAGATTACTGTCTGAAGATGGTGACAGGAACATAAACATTTGGTTTTGGTAATAATGCCTAATGGGGGCAAGGGTCAAAATCATCCACCATGAAAATGCATGTGACTCATGTGATTTGTGTTCCATTTTGCTATTGAATTTTAATTAAGCTTTGTCTTCAATCATCCTCCTGGAGGACCCCCGGCGCCCGATCAATTATTAACACAGTGTTCATTCCGTATATGTCATTCCCCATAGTTATAGTTTACACTATAAATAAGTTATTGCCCAAAGCTTTTCCATGTCATAATCCCTCTAGATTTCTTTATTTAATTTTGGGCTTAATACCCAAATTAGTCCCTTAAATATCTATTTCGAAATAAATTGGCTCATTTACTTTTTTTGGGACAAATAAATCCCAAAACTTTTAAAATCGAGACAAGTTAGTCCTTTTTTGACGGATCGTTTAACATCTGGAAAGTGAGGGCTCGTTTGACTTCTGATTAAAGCGATTATAACGGTGTTTGAAAGATCTCGGCAAGAAGATTCTGATGGTCAGGGGATGTGAGAAAAATAAGCAATCGGAAAATTTAAGATATCGGGTCAAATTTAAAACTTTGACTGGAAAGTGCGGTCTTATTCGGAATCGGGACGGACGGAATTTCTAATATGTAACTCTCTGAGGGATGCCGGATCTAGTCGTTATGAAGGTAAGAAACAATAATAAAGAAAATAAGAGATGCTGGTCTACTAGCGTCGAAACAGGCTAAATTTATGATATGTCACTCTCTAAGGGATGTCGGTCTTATTCGCCTAATTTTCTTTGTTATTTTTCTCACCTCCATAATCCGTAAAACCAGCATACCTCAAAGAGTGACATTTCGGAAATTTAGTCCGTTCCGACGCCGAATAAGACCATACCTTCTAGTCAAACTTTTAAATTTGACTCGACACTTGAAATTTTCCGATTGTTTTTTTTTTCTCACCTCCCTGACCATCCGAATTTTCTTATCTAGATCTTTCAAATGTCGCTATAATTGCCTTAATCGGAAGTCAGGCGCGCCCTCACCTTCCGGACGTTAAATGGTCCGTCAGAAAAGAGTTAATTTGTCTCATTTTTAAAAATTATGGGATTCATTTATTCCTAAGAAAAGTAAAGGGGTCAATTTGTCCCAAAATAGATAGTTAAGAGGCTAATTTGGATATTAAACCTTTAATTTTTGTATGTATCGTGACAATTGAAAGAAAAAATATCCCATATCCATCGGTTAAGTAATTTAGTTCATGTTAATTTAAAACTTTTATGTTTTAACTTTTAACTTAAGTTCTTCTCTCATTCGTTTAGCTCCAATTATAATTTGATCTAATTAAAATCCTATCTTATTAGTTAAAAACCCTTTGTAATCTATATCTATATCTATACTACATATAAAAGTACGAGTTTTGTAAAATTTTTGAATTGACCATTATATCCTTATTTTTCTAATATATTTCTAAAACTACCATTATACAATTAATATTTTAATTTTCTTAACACATCTTATTTGATTAAATGACCTAGCAACATATTATTACATAATTTTGGATTCAACATACTATTACATAAATTTGGATTTGATTAAATTTAATTTTCTTAACATACCTTATTTGATTAAATTACCTTTCTAGATGAAATTCTATATTGGCTAAACTTCTGATACTAACACTAGCAAAATTAAAATTATTATTAAATTTGTTATAGTTCTATTTCTTTATCTCATTTTTGTTATTAGTAGATAAATTGTTATTCATCATTATTATTAAGCATATAACATTAATTCACGTACGTGAAACCTAAAACTTTGTGAGTTATTTCTCTCTCTCCTCCTCTAGCTTTTTCTCCTTAATATTCTAAATCTACTTTTGATGAAATTTGATTTGCTTTACATGCATAGCTCTCTTTTTTTAATTGCTGCAGTGCTCAAAAAATTTTGGTCTATGAAAATTGGATGGTTGCAATGTAAGTTTTGATATTTCTTTTTCTTTTTCATTTAATTTCATTGTTTTTGATCCAGCAGATTTCCTTTGTGATTATGGCAAAGCTTAATTTTATCTCTTTCGACATAATCATCATATTTTAGTTATTCTGTTTTTATTCTATTGATTGATATGATCATCTCATCTCATAGTAATTGGAGTACTAAATATAATAAATAATATTATTATTATCAATATATATTCCAACAATATAATTTGTTAATTATATCGTCTCATCTCATACTAATTAGATTACTAAATATAATAATTATTATTACTATTATTATATTATCATCACGATTGATCACGTGCAATGCACGTGCAACCCATGAAAGTGAGTACTAGTTATCCTTTTTTTTTTTTTTTACTTAAGTATGCACGTGCAACTTTCGTGGGTTGCACGATCTTAAATACTCTTATTTTTCTATTCTTTGTTTTTCCCTCTTAATCATACTTAACGTCCCACAACAAATTAGAATCAATTGCGAACCTAAATTTTAAAGTTGTCAAAAGTGGAGAGCTACCACTTTTGGATAGAGAAAAATCAAAAGAAGAAAATGAAGAAGCCAAGGATAAGAAAATGTTGAAGGTATTAATCATGAATCATGATATATGGCCATGCATGTTTATGAACATTAAATACAGGTTTCTTTCAGCCCACTGGAATTTTCTATATGTAGCCCTGCCCATGCTGTTGGGCCTCTGCATCAATGGCTGCCTCACCTAGAGGAAAGAGCAAAAGTTTTGTTAGCCAACATGTCTAGTTTGTTTCCGGCCAAAAAAAAAAACATGTCTAGTTTGCTTCTAAATGTATATTTCAACTCCAATTATTAATTTTGAGTTTTTCTTATTCATCATTAAGAATGATCGGGTTTGAAATCGATTAATTCTGATTAATTTCCGAGTTGAGCTCAATTTAAAAATGTGTATCTTGACCAAATTTGAGATTGATACTGAAATGCATATATATGACTCGACTTGATTCGATTACACCGCTATATATATTTACTTCATCTTATCACGTGGTTTAATTCCTTTCTCCACCATCCTTCCCTTCTTGTTTACGGTTGAATTTCAACTTTTTTCCGAAAAACAAAACATTCAATCTTTATATTGGTGATGAGGGCCATGAAAGAAAAAAGATTGTTACAATTTGTGTGGTTCCTTTTACCTTTCTTTGTTCCTTTATAAAACTTTATTATTTCTTTTTCGAGTTGAAAATATTCCAATAAATGTTTGAAGGATATTCCAATGTCAATGTTATCATTTTCAACGACCCCAATGTTTATTATCATGTGAATGTGAATTGATTTTTTATTTATGAGTTTAATTTGGACCACTTCTTCCTCATTGATGCCTTATAGTTTCCGGCATTTCAGACTCCTCAAAAACCAATCATAATTAATTCCTAAGTAAAGATATTGTATGTACCATTCATTACATCAAAATGTTGAACATAACATAAATTTTTTTATAAATAAATCATATACAAGAAATACTATTTTTCATATAATTCACATGGGACAAAAAAATCAATAAATTATCTAGCAAACTAGATAAATTAGCCATAGAAATCGGTTCTGCAATCCAACCTTTGTAAATTATTATAAAATTTTCCCAAAATAAAAGGAAAATGTAAAATGCTATGAAGTGAGAATGAATTTAATTTATTGTATTAAGGAATTAATATTAAGGAAGGTATTAACGAAAGAGGCTTTTGGTATTTGCAATTAAGAATGGTCCCTCATCTTTTATGGGCATTTGGCAGAGTCCAAAACAAAGCCTCATGAAATTGGTGACCCACAAATTTTAATGGACCAAATCGACTATTGAATAAATTTTGGGCTCCTAAAACTGAATTTTATGGCTTTCATTTCTTGTAGCCCCAATGCCCAATAGTAGTTAACCAATTCTAGTCATTTTTTTTTCCATTTTTCCCTTAAATTCACATTCTTGTCCTGAAATTATATGGAAATTATTATAGCTTAGTTATTTGTGTTCTAATTTGAATTTTGGATATCACAAAATACCCAAATCAGGTCATCCGAAGTAAATTGCACAAATAGTTTCTAAAATAAAGGATATCATAAGAATATCCAAAATCAAGCCGTCCAAAGTAGATTATATAAATTTTCAAAAAAAGTAGATTATGGAGTATAAATTAATTACTAAATTTTTATTTATAAAATTCTTATTAAATAACTACATTTTAATGTTAAGTTGCCTCAATTAGGTATACTCCACGAATCTTTAGTTTGTAAATTCTATCATCCTAATATCAAATCTAATCACCTTCATAGATTCTAATCAATCTTTTTTTGTTGCACAAATTCTAATCAATCTAGTGAACAGAAAAATGAGATGGCTAATATACTAAAAGAAAATATCAATCCAAATGCCTTATGTTTGATATTGTCAATACTTAAAAAAAAATACTGAAATTAAGAATTTAACACTCTACAGGCAACTCAAAGTCAAATTATATGAGAGTGGGTGCAAATTTCACTTTTAGTGACCAAATTGATACAAATTGGAATTCAATGATTGCAACGACAATCTTATAAAAGTCTAGGGACCAATTTGTGTAATTGTACTCAGATTCTCAACTAGTAAAAAATAGGACAGGTGTCAGAATGTGAAGGAACCGTCAGTTTTGAGGAATACCCAACTGGAGAACTGAAAATTCTTCTCTTCTTCAAGGCGTTTCTGTTGGGATATATAAATAAATAAATGGAAATTAAAAAGACAAAAGCGACGTAAACGTGTCGCTTCATCTGCTATTTGGTTTTGTCCTATTTGCTAATTTAACTGAAAAAACATCATCCATTTCTGCAATAAAAAGGAAAAAAATCCAACATATATTCAACTTTTTTCTTTTATTAAGTATATCAGTTTTTAGAAAAAAAGAGAAAAGAAAAAACTAGTATAAAAATAGTGTAATAATTTCAAGAGAGAGAAAACGGGTGAGCTCAGCAATTTCTTCTTCCTTTCTCTCTCTACCCTGCTTCTTTTCTTTCTTGTTTTGCTTACATAAATGAAAAATTCGTATGGGTAATTGGTAGGTGAGAAAATGTCGAGCTCAGTCGAGAAGGAGAAGAAGGAAATGGAGGTTGCTAAAGAGGACGTTGCTTGCTTGGAACTCCCTGCTCCTTCTGGTTGGAAAAAAAAGGTTTTTTTTTTTTTCTAATTTGAATTTCTTTGAATTCAACATGGTTTTTGATAATTTGATTATTTGTGGTTTGGGTGTTTAATTTTATTAATTAGAGTGTATTGCTTTGGTTTCGTTTGGTGTAAGTTCTTTTTGTTTGGGGAATTTGTGGTGGAATTTTGAGAACTAATGGTTGATTTTAATTAGGGTTATTTTGTTTTGCTTCTGACATTAATGGTGAATTATGAACAATTTTACTGCTCTGGTGGTATTTTTCTTTTTTTGAAGATTTCTGGGTTTCCCAATTTATGGGAAGCAAAGCAATAGCTAAAATTCTTAGAAGGGCTTTCTTTGGGGTTTTTGTTTATCGTGTTTTTCAATTATTTTCAGGGAGAAGTAAACAAAGTGGGATATATTCCATATGAAATTTTAGTATTTGTTTTCCAAATACGTGATGTTCATTTGAGAAATGCTTTGTCAACTATTATAGGTCTGAAAAAACTGTAGAAGAATGTGAGTCAATTGCATGTTTTTGGAGTTGTTCTGCATGTTTCACAATGTATATAATATATTTATGCTCAAAGTCATCATTGTCACAAATGAGTTTAATTTGAGGTTTACTGCTCATGCAAATTGATTGTTGTATGTTGTACATTTACTCAACATTTGATTATATAAATTCCGGTCCAATCAAAGGAGGACTTAATGTTGTTTTGCCTAATTTGTATGGTTTGACATCTCAAGATCTTTATCAAGAGAATGGACCAAATATTATGTAGGATGGATATGCTTCCTAAATTGTATTACTGTCTCATGTGAAACACTTTTTTTAAGCAAGAAGGAGATGCTTATTTGAAGTTAAAGGTATAACCTGTAGAAATGAGCTTATTTCTTTTTTTTCCTTTTGCAAAGCTCTTTCATGGTTCTATTTTTGTATCCTAATTGATTTTGTTGTTCTTCTTAAAATACTATAAGAAAAACTGATATACTTTTTGGATTGGATTAAGGAGTACCCTGTAACCCTGATGGTACCTTTTTGGTTTTCATGTTTGTTACCCTTTTACAAGTCCAGCATGTATGGACCGGCAACTCTGTGTAGTTATATATACTTTTTGTTATGAAGAGCTCCTAACATCAGACTTATGCTTTAATGATACATGCCTGGAATTTCTGGTTATGCTTTTGGAAATGAGTCACGTCTTTCCCTGGGAATTTTTTCCATGCAAAAAGTTATCACCCATAGTAGATGGAGTATTGGTTGGATCTTTCTTGACAATTAATCATGGTATACACTGTCATGTATATTCTTGAAGTTCAATTGATATTGTTATAAATATTTCCCTATTAACAATCCAATGCAATCTAAATAGTTTCATTTTATTCGCAGTTCATGCCGAAGAAAGGTACTAAGAAAAATGAGATCATATTCATTGCTCCCACAGGAGAGGAATTCAATAACAGAAAACAATTGGAACAGTACCTCAAAGCACATCCTGGAGGTCCGGCAATATCAGAATTTGATTGGGGCACTGGTGAGACCCCTAGGAGATCAGCAAGGATCAGTGAGAAGGTAAAAGTAACGCCAACACCAGAAAGTGAACCTCCGAAAAAACGAGGCAGAAAATCATCAGCCTCAAAGAAGGATAACAAAGAATCAGAGACTGCCCCTGAAGGAGCCGAGGAGACTGAAGATGCTCATATGGAAGAGGCTGAAAAATCTGGAAAAGAGAATGTGGAGGGAGAAACTGGAAAGGTTGCTATCAAGGAAGATGAAAATGAAAAGGAGAATGAGAATAAAGATAAAACACAAGATGCTGATGGCAAAACTGAATCCACTTCTCAAGAAGTGAAACATGGAGAAGATGCTAATATATCTACTAATATCGAAGAAGGTAAGGAAGCGGCTGAAGCAGTATCTGAAAAGTTGAAGGCCCCCCAGGATGGAGTTGAAGCTGATGCCTCTGGAGTTGACCGAAAGGAAAAAGAAGGTTTAGAGGGTGCAGCATCTGAGAGGAAGGTTGAACAACCAGTGGCTGAAGCAGAGAAAGGGCTTGGATCTGGGGAGCATGACAAACCAGATGCAGGCATCACTGAGGAAACGAAAAAAGAGGTGGAAGGACTAGAAAAGGAGAATCATGATAAAAGCACAACTGAATCTGAAGGAACAATCAAGGGGAAAGAATCAGCAAACTGCAATGAGGGACAGAATACTTCAGGTGTCAATGAAACTAACAAGAAAACGGAAGAAGCAGTTCAGAATGGTAGCAACGGAAGTAACACAGGCGAGGTCAAGCCTTAGGTTACCATATGCTATAGATTAACATGATGCAGACTTCTGTTTCACCTGGTGACCCTTTTAGATTCTTGGGCTCCCTTAAATGACTGTAGCTTTGGTGTCGTTAAGAGGATAGAAACTAATTGTTCATTGAGACATCTTTCTGTATAATGGTAGATAGTTGTATAATGTAGCTGCTTCTATATATGATCAGACATGTAGCTTTGCAGTGATATGTGAAACATTATGGCCTCTAATACTGCAAATGGATGTTATATGCAGTGATAAGTAATAAGTTTCAGTAATGGATGAAAGTCTTAATACTCCTCTGGTATGTGTTGCTTTTATATCTATTTAATGCTCTTCTTGGTATGTCTCGGACTGCTCTTGCAGATTTTGAAACTTTCTGGTTTATGCTGATAAAATAAGATCCATTTGCTAACTTCAATGACTCTGATCAGAACTTTTGGTGCTTATTGAGAATTCTTACAAATGAACCAAAACTCAAACGATTCAGGAATCAAAGCTCTTACAAAAGAGTCTCTTGATCTCAACTCTTGGGACTAAATATAATTAATTGTAAAAAAAAAAATTAAAGTAGAGGAATGATAATATAGGATTTGGGTAAAACTCTCCATTGGAGGAAGAATGGAAACCTGAAATTTCCTTCTCGATATAAGTTAAGAAGAGCAAAAACAAATTTGTCATCCTTCAAACTCTTCAAAGTCCTTTAAGTTGTCCAAAGAGCCCTGTCAAGGTCGTCCATTTCTCAAATGCGCTTGCAGACACCACAAATGCTACTTTGGATGATTCAATATCATTTTTTGTTACTGCAAATTGCAATGTAAACAAGAGAAATGCATTATCAAAACATAGGACTCATAAAAACTAAGACTAAACATAGGACTCAAAAACTAAGTCAGGGTTCTAAAAGTGTATCTGTAAGAGTGAGAGTGACCCACCTGATGAGATCAATGAGGCCAATGAAGAGTTAAATGTCTCCACCATATCCTTTTCCTCAGGACTTGAGCTAAGCTGTTAAGAAAGCGAACAAAAACGTCTTGAGACATCTTTTTCGACATAATTCACTGCCTAAGAATGTCATGCTCATCATCAAAGTTTGCTCAAAGTTAATTTAGAGATAAATGAACATTGAAGATATGTTAGTATGGAGGATGACCTTGTTGAAGGCTATATTGGCATTCTTGACCCAATCTGTATCAGTGCTTCCCCCAAGAACCGAACCAGCTGTAGACAGATCATTGTTTTCTATGGCTTGACCTATTTTACTTAACTTGTATACCAGTTCCTGCAAATATCCTGCAACATTTCATTTCATTGCATCGTGTTAGAGAGTAGCACCTTAAACAATAATATTTGCGGGTTAACTTAAGAAAACGGCATGCAAAACATTAGTAAAAAACATGAAAAGCCATCACATAATCATTTGGTTCATATTTCCCCTGCTCAAAAGCAGGAGTTTGATTCCCCAAATCATAAACTTTCTATGATCAATATTAATGGAGGCTTCTTGACATCTTTTTAAAGATAAATGGCATGTCTCTAGAACAACTTCATATAGTTTTAGGCTATTTCAAGTCAATTAAGCCTCAACATTTCTCTTTAAATACTATTAAACAGTTAGCTCAACTTCTCACCAATCTGCTTACAAGCTAAAACCATTCTTTCAAAGATGAACGTTTATCAATGCAACCCAATACAACCCAGACAAGGGTCCTTTTCCATGCTAATGTTCAATCGCCATGGCTTAAAATGGGGAATTATTAGTTGCCTATCAAGGTGAAATTCTTGAAAATGAAACCCCAATGCATTATTTTGAATACCAAAATTCTAGATATATTATATCATCAGAACGAAAATGTCTATGTCAATTTCAGAAACAAATTTATGGAACTTCAATTGCAGACGTAGAAAAAAAAGGAAGTGACACAAAATTCTGCTATAATTAGAACAAATATATAGGACCATTTAGATTATTATGCACATTAATTCTGGACTTCAATTTAACAAGAACATAATAATAAAAGCACTAATAAAAAAACCCAACCTTTCTCTTTTGCTGATGAATTGATAACTCCTTGTCTTTCAAGCCTCTTCTTTCTATCTTGCTTGACTTTCTCCAAAAGTTCTACATCATCATCAGCCTCTAGAATAGCTGCATTGGCATTGAAGGAATTCCCATTATTACCAGCCAAAACTAAACTGGTAATTAAGCAAAGAGAGAATCCTCTCTTGGTTAAAGCTGGAGTGGGTTGTTGTGTTTCATTGAATGCTTTGCAAAGGGTTTGTCTTCTTCTGGCATTTTGATTGTTGAGGTAAATTAATGATATTGAAGAAGAAGATGATGAAGAACAGCATGAAGAAGATGTTGATGGGGTTAGAGTTGGGGAGAGGAAGGAATTAGCAGTTGAGAGAAATGCAGCTGCCATTTTTTTTTAAAAACAAAACAAAAAACAAAAAATTTTCCTCCTTTGCTTTGATTTTTTTTTCTTTGATTTTCTGGTAAATTTGGTGGGAAAAAAAATTAGAGGTATTGGCACTTTCAGAAGATAAGGTTGCTGGATTCTGTTATCAGTATCACTCTTGTCCAGTCATTTTTCAATTGCTTAAGGGTTTTTCTGTCATTTCACTACTAACTTAATACAAGAACCATACATACACTTACAAAATTTTGCTCTAACAAAGGGTCATATCTGAAAAACCTTCCATGTTGTCTATTTCATTAGTTTAATGTTTGTTCCAAATTTCAAAGACAAATTATAGCAAAATCCCAATTCAAACATGTTTAAAAACTATAATCACTTGTTTTTTTTTTTTCCAATAAAAGTTTACGAAGAAGGGCCAAGGCGAACCAACAGCTTTTTCCAAGTTTCTTATGAAATTTTCGGATTTACAGATAGTCTATCAAATAACAAATTATAGAGACTCGAATCCATATCTAAGACCAATTTCGACCCATATGCATAACTTATTCATTAGCAAACCAAAAACATGTTATCTAATGTAATGTGACCTTGGGTTTTCATGGGCTAACATCAAAAATGGCAATTCTGATTTGTCACTAGGAAAATGCAGTGAAAACGGTGGCCACTAAGAAATGCTATAGTTAGTAGATTTTTGTTTTCAGAATATTGATGAATATCTTTCATCACTGCTTTCTTTGTTTTGCTTAGCTTTATTTAACCACTTAACTCAACAAACGAGATAGAGATTAGAGAGGGAAAAGAAAAGTAGATCCCCTAAGACGTGGATCATTTCATTTGGATTCACAAAAAGCCACCCCTTTGGCCCTTTCTTCCTTCAAAGTCCACACCCAAACACCATATGATTTTTATCCCTTATTATTCAAAGCCAGCTCTAAAGACTACTCTTTTTATGTCAGAAGATATATATATATATATATATAGAATTTTTCAAAAACTTAATTATATATATATAGAGTAAAATCGATCTTAAATTCTTAATATCTAATAGAAGTAATGAAATTAAACTTCATTTCTTTTTTATTTCTTGCTATATAAAATAAAATTCCCGTTCTTTTCTCTTTTAATGCTTTCCAACAACCAAAAAGTATTTCCACTTCCACTTCCACTTCATACTCATAGTCCTTGTGATCTCCTGCTTGTTCATACTTCATAAACCAATTTTTTTCTTTTTTTTTTCTAAATTATAACAAGATATCGAAGACAGATTGTAAAGTTTGATGTATATTGAAGTCCAGAAAGTACTTTCCTTAACATTTTCTTTTTGGATCAAACTTGCTTAAGTACGGAATTAACTTGATTCTTTCTTCTTCTTTTGGGATTGAATTTGAAAGGACTATAAGGCTTCACTTTTCTTTGTGGGAAAGTAAAAAAAAAATCATTGTCATTTTTTGAAGCTTGAAGGGACAAGACCCTTGTCCCCTAAGTTATCACCCCAATTTTCTTCATTAGCATTATTTTTTGTGCTAATTTTCTTCATTAGCAATTTAGCATTTCAATCTCAGTTGCATTTTCAAGTGAAGTATAGTAGTAGTAGGAGGAGAGGAGATAATAAATTCAAAAAAAGTCTTAGCCGGCTACTATTTTGTTTCTTGTTAGTTAAGGTAATTATGGATAGCAGACAAACTTAAGCTTCTTTTTCAAAATGTAAGCATCAAACAATTCTCTACTACTCTAAATGACAAATTAACTTGACAATAATACAATTTATATGATTTATTTCATCCTTTATGAGATATATACAATATACTAACATACTCGACCTATATTTTAGATTATATATATATATATATATATATATTTGTTTCCGACGTATCTTCAATTCAAACAGATACTAATATCATACTTCAATCTTCAACATTAGCATATAAATTGTAATCTTCAAAAATTACTCAAGATTGCCAATTTGCAAGGGAAAGTTAATTTAATTAGATTATTTGAAAAAAATTGAAAGTGACCATGCATTGGTGTGTGTGTGAATGCATATAATAGTATATAAACAAAAAAATTGGTGCAAATTTTATGGTCGTCATCATGATCAAGTGGAAATCATCTCCAAGCACACAGCAGCCAGCCACCCCAAACCGGCCAAACTTGTCAGCAACTACAATGATCATTGAAAATTGAAATTATGTACCCCACTGGCCATTGGGGTTTTAAGTTCAACGATCAACACCATGAAAAATGGCTTCATTTTATTCCTTCCTTTATGGTTTTTTTGCATTCATTTTCAATTTCAATAATGAGTAGTATTACGTGTTAACGCGTCAAATAAGAGAGAACAAAATGTATGCCTGAAAGGGAAGGAAGATTCAGAATCAAAAAGCAAAAAAGTGTCTACGTGCTATTCCAAACTTTATTGTTTTTTGTAAATCAACCTTCTTTTGTCTTCCAATCATTCACTTTCCATGCACAGTGAAACCCATTTTGATTTTATAATGATAATAAAATAATAATAATAATATATAAATAATAAAAAAAAACCAACTTTCGATGACCCAAATTTTAATAAGGGTGATGTGTTTTCTTTTTGGAGTTGTCAACTTCGTTAAGTAACTCCAACTGTTCTTTTTTTTTTTTAATAATTCAATTTGTCTCTAACTAATAATCAATCGAAATGTTTTTTTTTTTTGAAATCATAATCAATCGAAATGTTAATTAATAGATAAAGCAATATTTTTTTAAGGTTTTATATCTAAAGTCGTCAAGATTGAGATTCGTTGTTAATGAAATTTAAAATTGGACGTTTTTTTTTTTATTATAACCGAAATGGAAAAACAATGGGATTAAGTTAAAGAAAATATCAGCAACAAGGACCTTACGAATCGACCTTTGGAGGCACTCTAAAAATCATAAACTCATCATCAAGCTCACAGTTCATCTTTGACAACAAGTCTGCACAAAAATTTCCTTCTATCAGTGTGTGCTTGTAGCTGCATTGTCAATCACGTATCATAATTTCCTTAATATCATTGATCAGTACTCCTATGGGATAAAGAGAGACCTCACTAGATCGAAGCAATTCAAGGATCACCAACGCATCAACCTCACAAATCACATTTCTATAACCCTCATCCCAAGCCAGCAAAAGGCCCATTCGAAGAGCATGAAGCTCAGCAGCCATGTTAGATACAATTAGCAATATACGAAGTCATTTTTCAAAAGAGAAATAAATTACTATTGTTCAATTAGAAGGGTTGATATGATAGTATAGAAGAAAAAACTAGAATGCTTTAGGGAGGGTGGAAATGAGAACCAATAGATGACATGACTTGCTGTTGCGGTAGTTGCTTCATATTAGCTAGCAAATCATTACCATTAATCCATCTTTTCCTCATATTAACACCCAAATTACTTTCTTCTCCATTAATTCAATGACAAGTTGATTGGCCCGTACTGGCGCTACGGGCGTTCTTTAATTTGTTAAAATCGTGATTCATCACCATGCATATATTAAAAGATTTTCTCCGTAAATATATAAGAATTTCTTGAACATATGATACTTAAAAAATAAGATTCCATTGTCTCAAACATATATGAGTCAAACATGACCTCTAGAACATAATTTTTAAGTTCAGATGACTACAAAGACTTTTTGCCTTCTAATCACAATCTTCAATCCTGAATCACAATCTTTTTGAGTCATTTGTCAATTGAGAAATGACCAAAAAGTTTAGTTATTTAATCCCCTCAAGATAAAAAGTTAGGATATTTAAGTAATCTGCCAAGTAGATAAAGACGAAAAAGATTAGTTCTCCAGCTCATCATTAATCCGGGGTAGGGATCTTTTAGTAATTCCACTACTCTATTAATGTCAATTGAGAACTGACCAAAAAGTCTAGTTATTTAATCCCCTCAAGAATCAAAAGTTAGGACATTTAAGTAATCTGTCAAGTGGGAAAAGACGAAAAAAATTAGTTCTCTCGCTCCTCATTAATCCGGAGTAGGGATCTTTTAGTAATTTCACATGTTTATTCAAATAATATGTAGTATATATTTGGTGGTTGTTAATTAAGTGAAATTATGAATCTCCCCTTAAATATAACAAGTTATATTAGCCCGCGCTGGCACTACGGGCGTTCTTTATTTTAGAGTGATGCTTAATTAACTGATTGAATAAGGATATTAATATAATCAATTATATAAGGGCCAAGAACATTTTTTGTTCTAGAGTGGTGCTTGATTGATTAATTGATTGAATTATATAAGGTTGCAGTAAAAATGCAATATAAATGGATTAGTTTTAATTATGTTTTTGGCATAAATCTTTGTAAGCTAACTTTTTAGACATGCAAAATTAAGAAAGTCAATAACATTTTTTTATTTGTAAGTAATAGGAAGTGCAAAAGGGTAATAAAATATGTTGTCAATTGGATAATAATACTCATATTGAACAAAGGGTGGTTTTAATTCAGAAGGGGAAAAATATTGAACGGACCATGTTGAAGGGATGGAGACGGAGAAGAAAGAGGAAAGAGATATGAAGGTGAAAACAGATGGGAGTGATGGAAAGGTTTGATTTTTGACAAACCTGAAGATTGATCAGCACTGAGGAGTTGAAAGGAAGCAGCAACTGAGTTGGTGAGAGGAAAAAAGAAAACAACAAGAGAAACATTAATTAAAAGTAATTAAGGGTTTAGGGTTTAGAAGCAATTAATTAAAAGCCTTAAACATTAATTAAAAACAATTAAGGAAGGGAAATGTGTAATTACAAAAAAGGGTAGAAGGAAAAAGAATGGTGGAAACTCATAGAGGGGCTTTTTAGTCATCTGAAAAGTGAGAAAAGATAAAAAATAGCCAAAAGGTGGTACTACATTAATCCTCAATTTGGCCTTTTAGTAATTTCCATGATAGTTAAAAATAATATATAGTATATATATGTGACATTTCCATGGAGAGAAAGAGGGTGAGAGAGGGGTATAAGATATCAAGCATCCAACGTAAAACCAATTGACAATAGGTGGAGAGGCTCTTTATGTATATAAGGCACCCAGTCATGTCAAACACGACCAATGTAGGATATTACCACTCACTCTAATACACCCCCTCACGTGTAGCCTGGAACAGTATCGGGTCTACAAGTGGACACAATCGGGTCCGGGGCAACGAGACAGACCTGAGCTCTGATACCATATAAAGCATCCAACCCATGTTGCTACTTATACCACTAATCCCACTAATCTTTCCACTCAAGCTAGTACCTCCTCCTCTGCTGTTGGTGGTCAAGCCAACACATCAAGGAGTACCATTATCCTTTCCTCTTCAATCCTTTCCCCTCATCACCCCCCAATCAGCATCGCTTCCACAGGCGCTGCGCCTCCAAACATATCAAAGATTATAGCCTCCTCTGGTGTCCCCTTAAATGCATTGAATTTTAATTTTGAATCGCTTCAATTGGAAGAAGCAGTTGCTGGATGCACTCTTTATACACGTAAAGAGTTCTCCCGAGTGGTATCTGTTTTGCATTTCCAGAACATTGAAGATGGCAAGGAGAAATTTGACTATCCTTCTCAAAAGCATTTATTAATTTTGAGTGCTTCACAAATTATCTTAGAGAAAGGTGGCAATCACCATGGTACTTATCTCTTATATGATTACAAGTTCCAGAGCTTGAAGGCATGAACTGATAGAATGAAAAATTCATGTTTGAAAAAGTTTAATATCCAAGAATCTCAGTTAACTCCCAAAAGATGGTGGGACTATATTCAGGCTTACATGAAAGAGGTGTTCAAAGACATATCAGAGGCAATGTGGTTTTGTTTTGATTGATGTCATGCAGTGGACGAGTTCTTTATAAAAGAAAATGAGATTGATCCAGTAACTCGATCGATCTCATTTGCTGGTTTGGTGAGTACTTTTGTGAAGTCTTCGAACAAGCCAAAGCTTTCTCAACAGATAGGTAAATACAAGGATGACCTCATTTATGTGATCAACTGTGGATTTTGTTGACAGATAAAGCAATTGCAACAGCTTTTTGTAATGGTGGAAACTTGAATCCTATTTTGAACCGTTTTGGGATATTTGAATATGGGCCATAAAAGGAGTTTTTTGCACTGTGTAGAAAGTTTCAGCACTTAAACAGTTTTGAAGCTGATGAGAAATTGAATGGTACTACTAATCCACTATATAAAGTATGTAAATGGTATCTAGATTCATCGTTCTTTTGGGGTCTGGAGGAAAAGATTTCTTTTATAACAAGATTACATGAGGCCAAGTATCAAGGAATCTATCATCGTAAAGTGCTTGAACAATAGTTCATAGTATTTTCTGTCAACAATTTTAAAACTCCAACTCAACCACTTTTCTAGAACGTTATAACTTTTGTCAAAGAAGGAATAAATCTACTGGCCCACTAGATCACTTCCTCCACAACAGCGTAAAACATAAGAATGGGGATGTTCATGGACAACATAAGCTTGCTATGCAGTGTGTACTAGATACTGATGTAGCACAGGAAATCGAAGATGATTACCCACTTTTCTATGTGCAGGCTGAATATTACTTGTTAAAGCTATCACACGATGCAATATCTTCTGATAAATACAGGGGGACACCTCGACTTCCAATTGATTACTATGGATTTCTTGTCGACGGAAAAGGTCGGGATCGCAACTATTTAGCACAAAAAAAAACCGGATTTCCAAGTTGATTACTCAAAATTTTCAGTAGGTGACTGCTCGGGCCATGGTCTTCTTTTTTGAAGTTCTTGTATGTAACACTAGCTGCATCTTTACCACCTTGCTCTGATACCATATCAAGCATCCAACCTAAAACCAATTGGCAATAGGTGGAGAGGTTCTTTATGTATATAAGGCACCCAGTCATGTCAAACACAACCAATGCGGGATATTACCACTCACTCTAATATAAGAAACCAAAATTATTAAATCAAATATATAATTAGGTCACTTGATGATCAAGTATGTTAATTCATCTTTTAAGTCTGCAGATTGGAGTAAAAGTTTTTATCAAGGATACAATATTCTATAAACAAAAACTCGTTATAATAAGATAATTCTTCGTGTGTGTGTGTGTGTATATACATATGTATTTTTGACTCCCTTTGGGGAGTTAATGTGCCAAGTTAAATGTTTTTAGATATAATGAGTTACAACTTACAATTGGATCTTTAATCCTTTTTATACTTTCAATAATACCTCACCGTGATATATACATTACATTCAAATTCAAATAATAATTCCAATTAAAGTGAGTTACAATTGGGTATTTAATTCTTTTTATCATTTCAATAACTCCTCACTGTTATATATACATACATTACATTCAAATAATAATTCCAATTAAAGTTACTTAGTTGGCATATACTTTAATTTCAATTAACGTTATACATGACTAAATAGGGGAGTTAATAGGGGTAGTTTAGGAAGATGTCAATAGAAATAATTTATAGATTTCCTCTAAAAGGATTTACTTTGTTTTTTTTTCTAATAAAAAAAAATGCGTTCCAAATTAATTGTCTATTATTAAACGTTACATTCTATTTTGTTTTTTTTTTGTTTTAAAAAATATTTTGTAAGTTAGTATGCTTTTCAGTTTTCATCTTCTAAATTAATTATTTTAAATTGTAACTAATATGCTTTTTATTGTGGTTACGGTTACAAATTTAATAGTAAAACCTTTGAATTTCAGTTATATGATTCTTTTACCCTCTCTTTTGGCCTATATAAAGTTATTTTCTTTTATTTGTTTAGTGTTGAAAGGATGAGCAATGGGGATATGGCGGTTGACAAATTTCTTACAAAGTAAATGATCCGATTTGTTATGGTGGCTTAAGATTTAGACAATAAAAGAGGTTGGCATAAATTTTGTATTTAAAAGAAATTGTATATATGCTTGATATTCTTATCTCCTTTTGAATTCTTTTAGATTAATATTTTGTTAGAATTAGTGTTTAATTTCATTAAATTATGTTATTAGAGACTAGAATTTGATGGATATGTATACAAATTTATTGTTATATATACTATCAGGTTCAAACTGAGGAGGGCTTCATTTTGAGGGAGAAAAAAAAAGAGTTGCACGAAATACCAAGGTCTATATTAACTATTTTTTAACTATTTTCTTTCCTTATTTCTCTTGAGTTTATATTTTTTAATAATATTTGTTATATATCCACTTATAATTTTTTTTATTTGTGATTGATTTTCTCTTGGTTGAAGTTTGAGACAATTCATGTGAAAGCTTTCATAAATGGAATAGTAGCAATTAGCTTACCACTATTATCAACGTCGTCTTTGTATGTGAATCACAAAAACTGCATTTTGGAAAGTGAGCAAGTGTTAGAATCATAACAAGAAATTACCAATAATTTGCAATGTAAATATTTTTATTTATAATTGTGAATTTTTCATTCGTTGAAAACAACTTCAAGACCTTTTTAATTACTAATTCACAAAGGTGTTGTAGCCTCTTCATCAATCTTCTTTCGTCTTAGTATCAACAAAGGTTAGACTTTCATGTCCTTGGATTTGGCTTTGAGTTATTTTTTAACCAGAATTGGATATGAGTATTTGACCAACACCAAATTGATTTGACACATTATATATTCAAAGTACAAAGTTGATTTACCTTTTTTACATTAATCAAACAACAAGAACTTTAGCTAAAAATAAGGCTAGAAGAATTGCAACACTACTATTACAATAATCCACTTATCTTCTTTTCTCTTTTCAGTTATTTACTTCTTAATCATGAGGGGGAAGACCCAGCTGTTGGAAAAACCTATAGAACACTGGTTTATGATCGAGAAAGACTTGAGAAATATTGATGAGTATTTGAGGAGAAAAATAGCTTTTCAATGTTATTGCTTTATAGGTTAATTAGTAAATTAGTGGGAAGTTCAAAGATTTGGGCGTTTTGACGATTTATCTCAAGTTCATAATCAAACGAGTTTTTAATCTTTTTTTATCATTAGTTAATTTTTCCATGTAATTTTTTTTTGGATTTTTTCTTTCAGTTTTATAAACATTTACTACAATATTGTATATATACCTTTGTTTACTTAGTTGGAATATATAAACTTCGTTTCATCTTGTTTTTAGTTCTTTCTTTCTTTCTTTTTTCTATGTATATTTTACTCATTTTCAGGAAAGTTAATAGGAGTAATTAAGTGTTTCATATAAGTTTGATATATCAAATTATTGTAATGTTTTAATATTTAACAGTGTAACCTTTTAATTAATTACTAGAGAAAATACATATCTTATAAAAATTAAAGATCAAGTCCAATTCACATACCTAATTAAGAAGAACATGAGTAGTTTTACGCATGAGAAATGAAATGATTAACCTTTCTAAGAGTTATATATAATTAAGTGAACGTACACTCCCAAAATAGTGGTCAAATATTTCAACATAATGGTGAATAATATCAAGGATCTCAAGTTCATTGTCATTTTGAATTGAAATTAGTTTTATACTATTTTTGTGTTCAAAAGTTAAATCTTAACATACATTATCTTTTTTTTAAAGAAAAATCCTAGGATACATTATAAATCATCAAAATTAACTATCGATGTGACATATGATTAAGATGATACATTAAAATTATATATTATTACAGTGATACATTAAAATTAAATACATTTTTTTACTTAAAAAAAATCTACTCACTCGACCCGCGCATCGCGCAGAATTATACCTAGTATATATATATGTTCAAATATTCAAATGAGAGATCATTAGAGAAGTTAACAAATTACTATAATAACAATTAATTTCAATATGAGATCTCAAAATTCAATGAGCATATCAACATCAATCAATTGATCCAAATGCTCACCAGTATAGGAAAATTTAATTCCACCTTCATTATAAACAAAAATTTAAGTGTTTCCTATATAGTAGTCTGATTAAAAAACTATTGTAGTAAGTATATATGATAATATGATGGAGCTGAATTGACTAAACTCTCTTAATTAGCTAATACTCCCTCTGTCCCTTTTTATAAGTCCCCTTCTAGAAGCTTTTTTTGTCCCAAAATATAAGTCCCCTTTCTAAATCCAATGCATATTTAAAAGTTATTTCCAAAACTAGCATTGAAAGTGGTAGGGTAGTTAAGAAAGTGAGAAGGAGGAGAGAGAATGAGTGGGAGAAAGAGAATAGGGGTAAAAATATAAAAACAATATAAAAATACATAAAAATTTGAATCTTAACTAACTTTCTTAATCTTGATGATATAGTTAAAAGGGACTTATATAATGGGACAGAGGGAGTAATAAGTAAACTAATAGAACGATCGTTGGTAGGAAAGTCAAGTTTGGTTGATCATTGCCAAGCAAATGATTGATTAGGTGGCATTGGCCTACATGGATTGGAAGGGCATTGATTAAACAAACGAAAACTAAGTAAAATTTGGAATATTAATTTTGATGGGAATTGAATTGAATAAGAATTTACAAAAATGTGAAGCCACCTTTTTAGAAAAGAAAATTCCCCGCACTAGAAATAACCTCCCATTTGTTTTTCTCTTCTCACGTGTGACCAAAGACCAACACAAATTAATATGCCGAAACAAAGTGGTTTATAATCCATCTATGTGTTTCAAAATTACTCACAAAGGAAAATGATTCTTCCATCATCCACGCGCTTCTAACATCGATTGACATAATAAAACTTTATATAAGTTGCTTTCTGTTTTTGGCTTATATTATTGTACTAATGCATACTATACTTAGATAAGCCAAGATTTCATTTACGTCATTTAGGTTTTATTTTTTAGTACGTCATTTAAGTTAAGTGCTTGTGGCAGTTGGAAATAAAAGACACCAAGTAAGGCTTGTAATAACTAGAGAAAAGGCAGTCCATTAATAGGCAAACACACTATGAAGTTTAGTTTACTACTGTCTAGTAGTATCTTTGTATAATTTATGAGTACTCTTGATTCGAACATGTTATTCATTTTCTTTTTCATATATATATAAATGAAGGATATGTCCCTAGTGGCTTGGAAGGCAAATAAAATAATAGATATATCGAATTAATCCTCAGACATATGGGTAAAAATTCTTAAAGATGTTGAACTATAGATCATTTTTTTTTGTACATGAGATGTCGATCAAGTCAGTTAAGGTCTACGAATAGTTATGTCATTAACATCATGTTCCAACAGAGGAAGTAACCCCATCGGAGGCTCCAAAAGCTAACGGCTAACAACCATGAGAAATATCCTGACTCAAATTGGCTAAAAAATCAGCATAACAATTACCTTCACAAAACACGTGAGTATTATCCCGAATCCAATCCCGTCGAGACAAAACCAAAGCTTCTCACACCCATCATCTCACCTCCAGACAAAAACATAGGTTATATACTTATGTTTTGGGGAAAGACTAATTAGATTATTTGGGTAAATGAAAGTATTATTTAATCTCATCACATACAAATTTGTTACAGGATCAGAAAGCATTAGATACTTATTTAAAAAAGTAGTATATAGTTCAAGATATGGAAGTAGAAAAGATTAATAAATGTGATAGACAAAATCAATTAATTTTTTTATGGCAAAAGAAGTAATAATGGATTGATTTCTATTTATTATATATATTTTTTTAAGAATTTATCTATTATATTATACTCCATCTGTCTCTTATTGACTGTCACCTTCTAAATCTAGGAGGTGACAGTTATTAAGGGATATAGGGAGTATATATATTTCTTTACGTGGAAAAGAAAAAGAAAAAGAAAACATAAACAAGTCATATAGACATTCTATCGAACTAATTGAAAATTTTCACCAAAAAAACTACTAGTAATTGAAATTATGTCTTAAACTTTTTTTGTTACAATTTAAGGATACAAAATTAGGTTTTAGTCAATTTTCAACTTGATCATTAAACCAACCAATTAATTAAGAACCCAAAATAAAATAAAAAAGAAGCTTCAAAATTCTTGCAACTTGTGTTGTGTGGGCAGTGGCGCGTGAGCAAGCGAGTGGGTAAAACCCCAAACTTCAAGACTTCCAAAGTGGCAAGTAAGCATTGACCAATTGACCAACAAATCAAAGCAAGACAACAAGAAGTTTAACACCAAAACCCCCAAATATATTACTCTTTTTTTGAAATTTTAAAAAAATTTAGGAAAAAAAGAAGGAAAAAGAAAAAGAAGAAAAAAAAACTGTAGCGAGCAAATTTAAAAGGGGGAGTAGCCCAAGGCCAAAACCCCCTTCATCTTCTCTCTCAGCAAAGTCCCACAGAAAACGACCGCCGAAAAGAAAAGCTTTTGTTCTCTCTTAAGATCACTTCACAAATTTCCATTCTCAGATTTACCCAGATTTTAGTTCAACTAGAAAGAAGCTAAGATTATTATTATTATTGTTAAGAGTTTAAACTAAAGGGCATGAAGAGAGTGTGTGATATAAAGAGAGAAAGTTGAAGAATAAAGGGAGAATCTCTGGTGTGTGTTATGGCATGCCAGAGCTATAAGGAGCATTGCATTGAAGGAGTTTGTTCAATTTTCGAATTTGTTTTTGGTTTTCCATCTTTCCCTTTTAAGCATCGCTTCCAAAAGTTGGATCAGTTGATTCTTTCTTGAAGAATATAAGAAGAAAAAAGGCAATGAAAAGTTTTGGGGTTCATCTATTCTTCTTGGTTTTTCTTGCTCCAACTGGTACTTTCTCCTTTACTCTTTTGCTGTTTAAGGTTTTAATTGAATTTGTTTGTAGAGGTTTTTGTTTGTTTTTTGTGTTGTCTGAATTGGGTTGATCTCAGAATTTGTTTAGTTTTATTGTTTGAATCAGTGTCTATGATTTTTTGTCTACTGAATCTTCACCTTATTTTCAAAATTTGGGTCTAAGCTTCTTAATGATGGGAATTTTCTATTGGGTTGTTCTTAGTTTTTGATAATTGCAAGCTGTGGTAATTGGCAAATGCTTCAAACAACAAAGAAAAAAGATGTAACTGCTTTTTTGTGTTAAATTTTTTAATTAAAAAGAAAAAAAGAAAAGGAAAACAAATCTGTTTAATTAAATATACTCTTTCCCTTTTGTGCCCCCCCAAAAAAAATACTCTTTCCCTTATAGTTTATACCATGATGAATGATGATCATTCAAGTACCTTTTTATCATCTCTTGAATGAAATTAAGGATGGCCCTTCTAAACAGCTCCACTGTAATTTCACTTGCTATGTTTTGAGTTGGATTTGGATTTTGAATGTTATATTATTCTCTTGCAAGGTTTGGTTGATTATTTAGGAATTCAATGTGGTGGGATGATGTTTGATTCAAGTTGCACCAAAGTTTGGGAGTTTTCAGTAGTATAGCTTCATCCATAAGGATGGTTTCACTAATGTTGAACCTTTCTTTATGTGTTGATTGTAAGTGGCGTTCCTTTGCCGTCCATGTTGAATCTCTATTAGATATATCTGATAATCACCTACAATTGAATCTTCCCAATTGAATCTATCAGATACACTCGCACTGTTTTAGACCACTTTTGAACAACTTTTCCTTCTGTTAAGGATGTTTTTATATTGCATTTGGCTAACTCTTAACTCAATATGTGTGTCAGTGTTGGAATAGTGTCTAATCATATATAACTTGCTCGTATATCTGGTGTAAATAGTGCTTCAGATTATTGTTCGTTAACTTATACTGGACATCTTAATTTCTAGAGATCTTATGAGATAATTTTTATTCACTTAAGATGTACTATATTAGAATCATTGGAAGTTATCCATTCCCACCAAATATTGACCATGGTAGTTATCCAAGTCTAGTAAATTTTAAAGTTTCGCTCTCTTCTGTCTGGGTTGACATGTGTATATCATTGTTATTATGGCTATCCTCCTCTTTCTTGTATTCTTGAAACTTTCTCTTCCTGTATTTCATGGTGCTTAGAAATGAAATAGTAGTGATCAAAATACTATTTTTGTCTTTCTTTTACAGCATTTTTGTCCGTTCAAGGATTCACCGGCTCTTATGGCATTAATTATGGAAGACTTGCAAATAACATCCCTTCACCTGATGAAGTTGTTACACTTCTGAGGGCAGCAAAAATAAAGAATGTTCGGATTTATGATGCTGATCCCAGTGTCCTCAAAGCATTTAGTGGAACAGGGCTGGAGATTGTGGTTGGACTTCCAAATGGAAATCTGAGAGACGTAAGTTCCAGTGCAGATCATGCGATGGATTGGGTCAAGCAAAATGTGCAGGCGTATCTTCCTGATACACATATTTGTGGGATTGCTATCGGGAATGAAGTGTTAGGAGGCACTGATGAATTTTCACCATATCTTGTGGATGCAGTTAAGAATATTTATAATGCAGTAAATAAGCTTCAGTTAAGTCATATAATTCAGATTACCACATCACATTCTCAGGCTGTATTTGATAAGTCCTTTCCTCCCTCGTCATGTGTATTCAAAGAGAGTACCGTTCAGTACATGAAGCCACTCTTAGAGTTTTTCTCACAAATTGGCTCTCCCTTCTGTTTAAATGCTTACCCATTTATAGCCCACATGTATGATCCAGAGCACATCGATATTAATTATGCTCTCTTCCTACCAAATGAGGGAGCAGATGATCCGAAAACCAAGTTGCACTATGATAATCTGCTTGATGCTCAGATTGATGCAGCCTATGCCGCATTAGAAGATGCTGGATTTGGAAAGATGGAAGTCATCGTCACAGAGACAGGGTGGGCTTCACATGGAGATGAGAATGAAGCTGGGGCTACAACAAGTAATGCAAGGACATACAATTACAATTTGAGAAAGAGACTTGCAAAGATGAAAGGTACTCCTCTCAGGCCAAAAAATGTAGTTAAGGCATATATTTTTGCTATCTTTAATGAAAATGAGAAGCCCGGGCCAACTTCTGAGAGGAATTTTGGACTGTTTAAGCCTGATGGGAGCATCTCATATGATATTGGGTTTCATGGACTAAAATCTTCGTCTGCAGATTCATCACTCTCATCTTTGAAGGTATGAGGTTTCCTCCCACCCTTAACATATTCATCTCGGATATGTTATATTTTTGCTGATTAGATTTGAGTATTCTCTGACAGAAGAAGCATAATCTTAGAACATCATCTGTTTGTCATGTTTCTATGCGCTGCTTATTTTGTTTTCTCTTCTTTGGGTTCTACTTGATTAATTTATATTGGAGGAAAAACGGATGGGTAGATATCATAGCAGTAAACTGGTACCTAGACCATTTTAATATTACAATTTCTATATGGTCAAAGCTTTAGGAAATTAATGTCTAATAATGAGAAGAAACATGGACCTTAATAATAATCTCTTCATGTTAATTGAAGATGCTTAGAATAGTTATATGGTTTATAAGTATGTGATGCCGTTGACTCAACCACTTTATGAGTTTGAGTTATCTTCTCTTTATCTATCTGCTTGAGAGTATCACCTTTGCATATCATAAGAAGCAACAGGGGCCCCTTTACAAGTTTACATTATTAACTTGCTCCAAATAAACTTACACTCTTTCTAACATGTCTATATGTCCTTGATTGCATTACGTACTTGCATAATGCCTTCTTATGCAGTACCCCTTTGATGGTCCTCCCATCATTTTCTTGAACCATTAAAACTGGTTGATGTGAAAACAAATTTTATTTATATGCCTTATCTATGTCTGATGGCACCTATAGGCCATTATTTATTAGTAGTTTGAATGACAAATTTCTATTGTTCAACTTCTTTCAATAAGCTATTGTTTGACTTCCTAATGCAGCTTGAAGTGAACAAATTGTGAGGATAGAGAAGAGAGAGACTATAGAGAAATAGATGAAAAAAGATTGAGTATCCTGATTCCAGATTCCAAAAATCAAGTCAGAAGTTATCTCAAAAACAAGTTTTTGTAGTTGCAAGTCATAAATTTGAAAAATCTATATAATAAAACCTTTCTATTCAAGTCTAAAACCCTTAGGTGTTAATCCTCCGTAAGACTTCCTCTCTCCATCCTGCATGAAAGGATGTTTCTCTAACTTATGTGGACCACTAAAGGATAGGACTGCTGTAGAAAAATTGGATAATGTTGATGCAAAGCTTCTGCAATTTTCCACTTGTCTTTCAGACATGTGCTAGCTGACCAAAAGTATGTAGTGTATGCATTCTCTTCAAATGATGCCAATTTGGTGGCAGAAATGCTAGTATCCCCAGCCAAACCAATGCAGCCTAACACTTTCCAAAACTTACATCGATCACAATGGTTGAATCCGCTTATGTTTGCCTGGCAAAAGGTTAATCCATGATCATCCAAAATGTATTATTACTTTTGGGATTTTATTTCAGAAATGAAAATAGGTCTCATATTGGGTTGAGCAATCAAGTAGCCTTTGTATCAATCCACTCTATCAGTCTATCTCATGTACTATTGATCCCACTTTACAATGCATAAGGACTTTAATCAAGTTCAACTTAAAGGTCATTTTTTCTTGTTACTAGTTCAACTAATAGATTATTCCAGAGCAGCACATCACTTTTGCCTCAATACTACATGGGAAGCAGTTAATTGAATAAGAAGCATCTTGTTTATGTCCTACATAACCTTTAACTTACTAAAACTGAATTCATACTTGTTATCTTGTGCAGTCGGTATCTTAATTGCATGAACAACAACCTTCTATTGGTGATTAAATTAAATGATTGGAAACAGCTAAAGTAGGGGCATGGATTTATGTTTTAGCTGTCAACCTAGAGGATTGGTGCCAATGGGTGTCATAAGCTACTCTTGGTTGGCCCATTTTCTCAGTACAGTTAGAAGGATGAACTGCAAATAGGCTATTGGAAACCTCTTGATTTAGGATGTTTGAAGTTACTAATTGGCAAATAAACTCTTCTCACCTTACCTCATCCCCGATGCAGCAAGTTCAATAATAGTTCCAAGTAAAACAGGTAAGGCAAGATGAAAAGAATTATAATGATGAAGATAAATTATCTTCATTGGCTGCCAATATTTGCTCCTTCCCCTTCCCAGACCCCAGATATGCTATTTGATTAATAGACAGGAAGGGGTCTTTTGGTGGCTTGTTTCGATAGGTTATTTGGTTTGTTACAAGATTTCGCTTGTTATAAATATATGTATCTTCCTTGTTAATGAAGGGAATAAAATGGTGTTTCTGTGGCTTGAAACATGATGAAGTGGTGTTTTTAGCATAGTGAAATTTGTGATTATTACCGGTTCACTTGTTTGTGATGAGTTGTTCCTTTTTAGTAAAAGATGCTGTAGCATGTCTAGTATTCTACTTATGCACATCATCTGAGTTTAACTATTGATGAATAGTTTCATTTTCTCTTCCTTTACTCCTATTTTAAGTTGAGTTTTATATAAACTTTTGCAGGATTTTCGAGCTCGGGGTTGGTCTGGCTATTTTTCGATCATACTAACAATCTCTACTGCATTACTGCTTGTGTTGTCAAGATAGTGATTGAAGATGTGTTGGGGCTCATTCTGTTTTGAACATGATGCCAATCCAGCACCCAGAAAATTCCATAGTTATAGGCTTATTACTTATTTTCTTGTCATACTTCAGAGAACAAACCAACACACCTGATTTTTGTACCTTTAGAAACACATGGTGGAAAATTGCTGATTAGTTATTTACAAATCTCAGAAATTGTACATCTCTTTTACCGGAATAATCTATCGCGTATAGTTTCAGTTAGTATATATAAATATAATATACAAACCTGGGGGGCTTTGAAGTTTTTTAAATGGAATCATTTCTTCTTGATTACTATTTAAACATCAATTTTAAGAAAGGTAACCAAGAAGAGTTAGTACATTTGACTGATGAGCAGCCTCTACCCAACAAAGGTGACAATACAAGCTCGATCCCTCATAAGTGCATTTGATGAGAGGATTTAAATCTTTAATATTTCCGGCCTAAAAGGGATTAGTCCCGTGTCAATGAAGTCGTCAAACTGGTGGTGAAGCACGTTTTTTTTTTTTTTTGTATATTCAGAAGTTAATCTTGTTTGAGTCGAGTTGACCTACTATGTGGGTAAAGCTCTCCTAACAATGTTTTTCTCTATTCACAAGACTCGAACCCCCAAACGTGCAACACGATTTGCTAAAACGTCCTCCTAAGTCTTGCCGAACAGAGGCCTACGACATGAATGGATCCAAAAGACAGCCCAATCACACTGAAAGGACATGCCGAACATAGCCTAAGCCATGGAGACTAAATGGGCTGGTGGGCTTCATGAATTAAAGCCATCCTCCATCCTTGAGATTTTTTCTTCCTTTGCCTTACAAAGAAAACATAATACTCTCTCCGTCCCTAATTATATGTTCATTCTTAGTCAATAAAGTCAAACTTTGATAATTGGTTATAAAAAATATATAAAGCAAAATAATTTTTGAAAATAACACTTATAAACTTTGAATTACAAACTTTTTAGTACATATTTTTTTAAAATTAAATCTTATATAATTTTTTTTTATAAATAATGGTCAAAGTTTAGTGTTAATTGACCAAAAGTGGACACCTAATTAGGGATTGTGAGGGAGTATAATTGTGCTACGTTTTGCAAAAATTCCTATTGGAATGGAACCTTTTGGAATTTTCAAAGGGAACAGCCATTTTCTGTTCACATGACAAAGTCATATATTAAAATGGACACGTTGAAGATTTGTTTCATTAATTGATTTTATAATCTGTTTCCATTTTTCTTGAACATGAAATGAAGATTAAGAAAATGATTCCCAAATGTTTTTTTTTTTTGGCCAGATCCCCAAATGTTGACTACCTGCAATTTGAATTAATATTTTGATGGAGAAATTAGGAAATAGCCAGCCAGCCACATCATAATATATAGATTATTATTTGCAAGAATTTAGGAAATGGATCTTCTTTGTTTTATTACCCAGAGAGCTGAAATTTGCAACTTCTTCAGGTGTATGCAAACATATATTTTGTAACCTGCATGTGCCACGACACAACTCGAGAAAAATAAAATTAGCTTAATATATATATAATAATAATAATAATAATAATAATTTGACCTGAAATTTTTATTTTTTGGGCTTATTATTATGTGCATGAAGTTGGTTACCTAAAAAAATGAAGAGATCAAAATTGAAGCTTAGACTAATAGTATTTGGTTATGGCCACATAAAATTGTTGATTTGCAGGCAAAGCTAACTTGTCAAACAAGGAGGAAAAAAAAAGGCATTCCATCACGATTTCGGTCCAATAAAAATACAAATAATATTA